>BLKR01009201.1:0-159545 GCA_011170035.1 Teleogryllus occipitalis
AGAGAGAGGGAGGGAGAGAGAGAGAGAGGGAGAGAGAGAGAGAGAGAGTGAGCAATGTAAAACTGAGCCCATGAAACTGTTACCCAACACTATTTATGAATGACTTTCACACAACTAAGATCAGTAATGCAACTATTATCAGTGACAGCCGGGCAGGTGGGTGACCATTCGCTCAGTGCAGAGAGAGACAGAGATTGTTTGCGGTATTGCTTTTCTATTGGCTGCCGTAGAACGAGACAAAATGCACAGAATGAATGACAAATCAACTGCTTTCCTAATTGTCATGCAGAATGATTGTTGTACGTTACTACTGATTGCTGCTGCCATTCATCAAATGATTATGAGTCACACATCAAATGTTTCACTAAAGCATGTTCATGCAGTTCTCAATGAATAAACTGTCAGCAGGGAACAGTGGCCTCTCCATTCCCCAGATTTGTCTACCAGCGATTTTTTTTCTTTGGGACTACTTAAAGGAGAGAGAGTTTATGCATCTAATCCCCACAATACTAATGAATGGAAGAGGAATATTCAATGAGAAATCAACGCAAATGTCAGCAAATTTTTGTGCCAGACAATACTCAATATGATCAGTTGAGCACAAAAGTGCATCAGACACTCTGAACAGTCAATTTGAATTTTTTTGTAACAATAAGATACATAAATGCAACATTTAAATTATGTTTTATGTTTTTATTTCGTTAATCTGTATCATTCATAAAATTTCATTCCAATTCTTCTGATTCTGCAATTCTAGCATTATGGGTTTACATTATGGGTTTGGTTTTAAATTACTAATCCTGTAAAACAATGTAAGATTTTCCTTTTTACTTTGTAGTTGTGTTTGGAGTGGTTAGAATGTAAACATTAAAAAGTTCCCTCACGAGTTGGGTGCAGGAATTCAGGTAGAAGTTACATTTTTCATTTTATGTGATCTTAAGTAGAAAACTATAATTTGTATTTTTGAATCATGCAGCTGCAAATAAAGAAAAAACACAATGAAGCAATATAGATTTTGGTGCCCCAACCAAGTTTTCCAGAACACCAGGACAGAAATCAGAACAATCCCTTATTTTATGGGAAGTATTTGAACCCTATTCTACTGTCCCTGATCCCTTGTTTTCTCAGGGCACCCCTGATAAGGTTTGGGGATCACAGGTTCGGGAATGACAATTTCCCAGATGATTTGGCAGTTGTTACTACCAGTCTCATCAAAAGGGCAAGACAATGACTGAAACAATAATTGGGTTCCAGACCATAACATTACATTGATCAGCAACTATATCACTAGTGTTATACTATACAACTATGAGGCAAGCTAACTCTAAGTGTAAGTCCTGAATCCTTAGTTGAGCAAGGTTTTTATAAGTCTTTGTATCCCTAAGACATATACATTCCTTGTTTACAAAGCCATCATAATCATGTACTAAGTAGAATCATGCACTATTCTGAATCGTAATCTAGTGTTTTCTAGTTTTCAAGATTGCTAAGTTCAATGGTGAAGCTCCGTTTGGTCTCAGAAATGCATGAGCAATCAATTCCTCAATTCGCAATTGAATTCGTGTGGGGATAGCAGGTCCCATCACCTCACAAATTCACACATAGAAAAGAGGAGAGGGATGAGTGGAGGAAATGGTTCTGGTGATGATCCAGGTATTTTCAGGGTCACGATATCCTAAATCCAGCTCATCGGGCAGAACAATATTGCAATATTGCTATTTCCAAACAAAAAGGGTGGTGAAAAAGTCATTTCAGAGAGACATTTTGAATGTTATAAAGAGCTAAGCACCTATTACATAATGTTTGGTTCCAATTGAAAGCTCTCATACCATCCATAGAGGTAATTGAAGGCTCGTTTGAAAGCTTTGCGAGCAGCACCAGCTCCACCCTAGAACACAAGCTAGGGGCATGGGTTCCCTGAAGTTGTTTTTTTTCTTCATTTTTGAGATGAAATTGTTTTTTGCTCTCTTTGGTGGCAACCTATGATGTGATTGTTACAGTGTGATAAGACTGTGGTGCAGCAGTGCTGGTGGACCAGTATTATTGAGGAGGGAGACCAAGCAAGGCACGGCAAGGAGTAAGGTAAGGTAAGCTGAGGGAGGGGACAGGCCGGCTGAAAGGGGCAAGCAGAGCAGTAATGATGGAGCATGGCATGGACGGTGAGATGGGGAAGGGTAAATAAGGGGAAATTATTTTCTTTGAAACTATGAGTACAGTATAGTGTATTTTGATACATACAATTAATAAGGATTATAATATGCTTTAATATGCTGTGGTAGATACGTAATAAACAATTTTTCAAGGTCAAATAGAAATCTGACAGAAATTTATGATACCAGGAATCGAAGGCAGTGTGAATTTTAAATGACGCAACACTACTTCCACGAGTCCCTGCATCCACTGACGGTCGCTTCTGATGTGTATTCATGTATTCATTGTGGGATGAAGGGAGGGAAATGGTATTTCTACTGTAAGGGAAAAATAGGGCGAAGTTTACATTCTCCCTAACTCAATAAAATGTTTGTTGTCGGCAGTTCGTAACAATTTCCAACTAGTAATTTTTTTAATTTATTTATTTACTTATTTATGAAATAATAGAAAGAGGGTTCATGAAGTGTATTTCCAGTTAAAAACATATGGAAAATTCCATACTTTGACGTTTGAGCTATTAAAGGATGGGATAAAATTAAGTTTATTTTAAAATTAGAAAGTGTGAAATTGTAAAGGAGGATGATGTAAAATAAACAAATGATCATGAGGCTACCTCTCTTAGCCTGTGAGACATGAGTGTTGTGTTGACGTGTGTCACCTAATGCTGATGATGTGAGCTGTGTTGATGCATGTGCACATGCTACATAACACATATCGTAGATTAACACTATCTTATGTGAAATGGCACATGAGTATTCTTGTCGATGTGCATTGTGCCCACAGCTTAAGCTAAGTCAAGAGTAACAATGTAAGTAAAGATAAAGTGTGTTTTCTAATTTTTAACATGTGATGCCTGCTAGGCAACAAGCATTGGCAAAAATGCAAATTGCCAAGAGTGCTTGGGTGTCATTTTGCATAAGATACTGTGTTAATCTACCATGCACATTAAGTGACTCGTGTGCGCAGGTATCAACGCAGCTGGCACATCAATGCAATGCTCATGTGGGACAGACCTTACATTCTTTTACCAATGCTGATTGGTGATTTTTTCTACCTTTTTAAATACCTCTGTAATGTCATGAAATGAAAGTTTGTATAGGCCTAGCTGCTCAATAATGATTTTCATGATATTTAAATCTTCTAGTCTTTGTATAACATTTCATAATTCTTTATAATATTACACCATTTCAATAGTCTTTCCGTTATGGCCATGTTTAACATGGCAAGGTGGTGGGAAAGTGCAGTGACAATGCATGTTGTGTGCAACTCAAAGAGCTTTCCAGAGGGTGTTGTGGCAAGCACACTGTTGTAAATTGCGAGAAAATTGAAATTATGTTATATTGAACATATATTAAATCAATAATGTTGTAAATGTCAGGAAAACAAATTGAGGGAATGTAAAAGTGGGGTTTTACCATATAATGAAAAGGATTCATTCCATTCCCTGACGAAAACAAAATTGTTACAAACAAACATCCTAGCAACATCAAGGTGGTTGTTGTTGTTGTTGTTGTTGTTGTTGTTGTTGTTGTTGTTGTTGTTGTTGTGTTGTGGTGGTGGTGATGGTGGTGGTGGTGGTGATGGTGATTTCTTTTTTCCCCTTTTTTCTTTCAAAACATGCAAATTATTACTATGCATTCCTTTTGATTATCCAAGAAAATCAATTACTTGGGGATGGGGTGGGGCGAGGGGGAGGGGGAGGGGGGCATTCCTGTATTTTATTCTGGCTCGGTAAGAGAAGCCAGAAAACTACAAATACCACAATCATTATCAGCTATTAACAGTTAAATACAAAATATTTATGAATCTTTTATGTACATAAAGCTCTCTCCAGTAGGGAAGCAATCAAAAAAACAATATTAATTTTAAATTACCTCAATTGGGTGACTATTTTTCAACCAGTCCAGTTCTAGTGCACGTGAATATGTATCACAGACAAACTGGGTCCAAATATCATATTCAGGAAACAAATGTGCAACACACAAAAATTCCACAAATGAAGCATACCCTTCGTTTAGCCACAGATGAGTCCACCATTCCTATAAAAAAATTTGAAGAATAATGTTAAGTTCTTATTCTCAACAGAAATAATAATCGATGTTACAATAAGCAAAACAGTGTCAAATTGTTACCACAATTACAAATTATTTTGTTTCTCATTTCTGGGGAAACCTCACCTAAATCTCATATGAACCTTTTTCTACACTAAAATCTCAAAAACACTGAAATGATGTTGAAAGCTACTGTCTTTCATTTTCAATCAAATAGACCAAATACAAATTAGAAACTTTATTTCCACTATTTTCGCTACCTTTTTGCTCTTATTGTCTACTGTTATTGTTGCTACCTTTTTGGTTTTCTTTATCATTACTACCCATTTTCCTGGTCGCACCTTTTCCAACCAGGGGAAATTTTCTGCTCAACATCTGCCACCAACAATTAGAGGGGCAGGTCGAATAAGTAACGGGTCAGGTGCAAAGGCTATACAGCTCTACCTGGGCTGACTATATTGAGTCAAAACATAAATAAATAAAAACACCACCTATTCCAGAGTTCAAATTTGAATATTCTACCAGCACACAATTATGTTAATATTTTGAAGTTATCTGTTTACTGATGAGTAGGGGGCACATTTTAATGAAATGTCTTTTTTTTTTCTTTTCACTTTAGAAAAAAGCTGTTTAGTACAGAAATTCATTTTATGTTACAAAAAAAGCAAATGGCCTATTTTTATACGTCATTTTCTGTAGATTTCGGCTAATAAGTCATTTTATATCTTTTCCCTTCATTTTTAATGCATTTTTCGCTTATTTCATCAATTTAATGCCATTTTAATTATACTTGCTTCAAATAACATTTACAAGACAGAAGAAATGTTCTCCACTGAATTCCTGAGTAGCCTATTCGATTTATTTGCTCAGAAATTGTAATGTCAGCCATTATGAATATGTAATCTAAGGTTCCTGTGATGCCTGTCATCGCCATTGGCAGTTCATTCAATTTTGGGATAACTAAAGACACAGATTTTCTGGTAAAGAACAGACCAAACCAAAAGTACGAAAGCTGAGTTCACTTGGATGAATAGTGGAAGCCATGATTACATTGGTAACACATCGAACAGCTTAAGTTGGTTTGACCACATTTTTTAATAATCTGAATTGGTTTTGATCACATTTTTAAAGTCATTTTTCTTTGATTTTAGGGCATTTTAAAAACATTTTGAGAGCATTATAATGATCGTTTTTGATGATGTTTTAGATCATCACAATCCACACCTACTGAAGAGTTTTTACTGTTATTGTCATGAAAAGGTCTCATTATGAACATATCTTAAGTATAAAAATAAGAAGATAGAGCAAAATGATGCAAAGAGTGTCATGCCTCAAATGTATCAAGTATGTGTAGCTCCAAACTATAACTGAACATCAGTTGTAACTGCCTATTTAATAAAAAAAAGGTACATCTAGAAAAATAATAAAATCTCTTCAGTTCAAGGTAAAGGCCAAGTACAAATGAATTTTTTGTCTCCCAGCATTATAAACAACCTTTTCTGTTGCAAGAAATTGTTCATAAAAAGGCTTTTGGCAAGGCTTTTGGTTCATAAAAAGGCACAAATGATGACATAATACAATTTACGGCATGAATGGTTGGTCACCCATTCAGCCATTCGCAGCGAGAGAATCGTGGGGAGGTAGGGCAACCGGAACAGCCAACTGTTTTCTCGCATAATGACATATACCTGAAACGTCACACAAAAGTTGCTTCACAAAATTAAGTTTGTTTCTCTTATAAATGTATAATGCTGTTATACAAAAAAAATAGTGTATGCAAGTCATTTATAATGTTGTTATTGCATTCACTTTACAAATTTGAAAACTTACTCCTAAGGTCACTCGTTTTCAAAAACCTGTACTCATACAATTAAGCATAACATAAAATAATTGCACAAACTACTGTTACTGGGAATATTGGTGACTATGTGTTGGAATATCTTTCACTTGAAAAAGGCTAGCTCATAGCACCTGAAATATCATGAAAAGAACCATCATGAAATAAAAGTATCCACCCACACATTAGTTCCTAACCCCACAAGGCCTTTTAATTATTTTATCAAAATCTAATTCTTGGAGAATATAACTTAAACATTCAGAAATATTGACAAATTATTTTTCTGATATTAATACATCTTTTATTATTATTATTATTATTATTATTATTATTATTATTATTATTATTATTATTATTATTATTATTATTATTATTATTATTATTATACTCAATATTTTGAATACAGGAAAATAACAGGTTAAAGGAACTGCATATTTTAGTGAATTGGTTTTTGAGTTGATTGAAAGAAAAAAATTAGAAAGTTAGATAGCCAAAACTGACCAATGCATTAAAACGACTGACTGAACTGTGTGTCTGCCAACTGGTAATCCAATTTTCATGAAAACGGTATAATAATGGCATCTTATAACAAGGGACAGGATGAGAAAATACAAAATACACTTCACAAACAAAATATATACAGCACAACCCCACTTTCACGTTCTCAGATTTTATATTTTCCTGCAGTTCACACCGCTTTTTTCCATCCCTTCAATTTTCCTATGTTAATAATGTATCCCTGCTTTTAGACTTTCAAAATTAAATTTTTCCCACTATTTACACTTTTAAGCCATCACAGATTTGTGAATGCCATTTTTTTCATGATTTTTTGCTTTCTCTTGCAATGTTCTCTCTCGCAATGAGATTTATCTTGAGAGCTATGAATTTTGGTCTTGCTTCAAGTTCATTCATCATGGAAAGAGCTCTCTTTTCATTCATTCATTCACTTTAGAACAGTTGTAGTGTAAAGTGCTCCTCGCTATAGTGTCGGGATGAGTATCGAAGCCGAGTACAGTAACATGTAGGATATCGTAGTTTTGTGCTTTTAAAAAAGTTTTAATTTTAATAGTGTTAATTTTGCCCTGTAACGGATTTAAAAGGAAAGACAATGAGTTTTTCTATTAAAAAAAAATCCAAAATTTTAGAGGAAGTTGAAGTTTATAAAGGATTACTTGTTGCACTAGCTAAAAAGTTGGGGATATCGGTATCTGCTCTTAACATGATAGTAAGAAACAAGGACTCAATTATTATAAAAGTGTAAATTTTTGTAAGAGGAGGAAGTATGCCAACTATTCTAAGTACGTAGAGCTGGACGAAATTCTGAAGAACTGGTTCCAGACAGCACAGGCTTCCAACATCCCTGTGAGTGGCATGTTATTTCATGAAAAAGTGTTGAACGTGGTGGATAAGCTTTCCATTGTGAACTTCCCCGCACCTAATGGCTGGCTTGATCAAATCAAAAAGTGTTACAATATTGTTTATAAGATTGTGTGGAGGAGTGCTGTGCCAGAAGAAAGTGTTCGGAAATGGCAAGTGGGGAAACTGAAGGGCCTCGTGAAGGAGTATTCACCCAAGGACATATTCAACAGAGATAAAACTGGACCTTTTTTGTGTGTTCTGAACAGAACTTTCACGTTTAAAGGCAAGAACACCATAGAGGCAAAAACAGTAAACTTAGGCTTACTGTAATGTTGGGAGCAAATGCTGATGCAGTCTGAAAAGCTTAACCCGTTTGTTATAGGAGAGTCCAAGAAAACTTGATGCTTCAAGAATGTGAAAATTTTGCTCACAAAATACGAGGCCAATAAAAAAAGCTTGGATGACTTCCGACCTGAGAGGCAAATGTATGCTCTTGACACAAAGATGGTAGCGCAAAACAAAAGAATTCTTTCATCTGTTGATCAGTGCTCCAAAGCAAATCAACTTGAGAAATATTAGAATTGAATTCTTGCCACCGAACTGCACAAGGAAGTTACAGCCAATGGATTTAGAAATAATCCAGACTTTCAAGACTTACTACCGAAAAATGTTGTAAAGAAATTATTAGGTTTGATGGAGTCAAGGAAGGACACAATGACATTCAAAATATCAATCTTAACTGCACTGCATTATATTGCAAAGGCATGGAAGGACGTGAGTCAATCCACCATAAGCAACAGCTTCAGAAAAGCTGGCTTCTTCCAAACCCATGAGGAAGAAGTGAAGAAGAAGAAGAAGAAGAAGAAGAAGAAGGAGGAGGAGAATGAGAATGAGAATGAGAAGGAGAAGGAGAAGGAGAAGGAGAAGGAGAAGAAGAAGAAGAAGAAGGAGAAGGAGAAGGAGAAGGAGAAGGAGAAGGAGAAGGAGAAGGAGAAGAAGAAGAAGAAGAAGAAGAAGAAGGATGAAGAAGAAGGATGAAGAAGAAGGATGAAGAAGACGGATGAAGAAGAAGGATGAAGAAGAAGGATGAAGAAGAAGGATGAAGAAGAAGGATGAAGAAGAAGGATGAAGAAGAAGGATGAAGAAGAAGGATGAGAAGAAGGAGAAGAAGAAGGAGAAGAAGAAGGAGAAGAAGAAGGAGAAGAAGAAGGAGAAGAAGAAGGAGAAGAAGAAGGAGAAGAAGAAGAAGAAGGAGAAGAAGGAGAAGGAGAAGGAGAAGGAGAAGGAGAAGGAGAAGGAGAAGGAGAAGGAGGAGAAGGAGAAGGAGAAGGAGAAGGAGAAGAAGAAGAAGTGAAGAAGGTGATAGTGATCTTATTTCTGCATGGGTGAAACTGAAAATAGATTATGAAGTTAAAGACTTTCTTCATTTTGACAATTAACTTGCAACTGTGCAGTGTTGGTAGAAATTTTGATCAATTCAGTTCAGAAAAACGTGACAGAGATCCTGATTTTTAATGATAATGACAGTAGTGTGCCTTCTTATGCAGAAGTTTCTGCAATTAACACTATAAAAAATATATTACTGGTGCAGATGGTGGTGTTAATAGTTTTGACCATGTGTATGAACTTGAAAAGCAAGTTGAAAGAATTCACCAGAAGAAGGCAAAACAATTGTCCATATTAGACTTAAATACACTAAAATTTTTGTATTTTGAAGTAATATATATTTTTTAATATTTAAATATTTAATAAAAGTGGATTGTAAATTTTCAGAATTTTGTTACACCTGCAAAAGGATTTTCCCTCAGTTTACACTTTCCCGCAATTTACACAATTTTTTGTGGTCCCTTGAAAAGTGTAAAAGAGGGGTTCTACTATATATTATAAACCCTGCATTTTGCATACACATTCACATCTAAAACAAGGAATCACATTACAGGGAAATTTCTCAGAGAGTATTACACTTTCGTAATCAATAAATATATGTTGCAAACAATAACACTCACAAGTCCTTAAACCATTGCTCAAAAAATTATGAATCCAATCATTTCTCAGGCATGTGTAATTGAAATCTGCACAAAGAAAACCCCTAAGACAACCAAAGATTTTTTCACTTTTAACTAATAGAGACAGATTAAAACAAAGAGACATTTAAGATCTTACACACATATTACAGATATTACACACTCTGATCTTTGTGGAATCTTCCAAATTTCGCCAAATCCCCAATTTAGATGCCACTTTGTAAAACTGATGGAAGTCGAAATTCAAGCTCGCAAAACTTTCTGACTAAAAGTGTAGGGGACTCTTGGAACAAACATTTAAACACAGTCTCCTCTCTTATCAAAGCTTTGTACACCTGCTTCTTGGATGAACGTACCACTTCAGCTCTGAACTATGTGAACTAATCTTGGCCTGCTTGCTTACATATTTTGTTATATTATTTTGAGTGTTTTATTTACAACTGTAATATGTAACATACTTACTACTTAGGTCACGATTCAAATTGAATGCAAGGCAATTTAATGCAAGTCAGTTATTTGAAGGGTATTAGCAATAAAAAGAAACCAAAAAATGAGTACAAATTACTAACCATTGTAACAAGGTTTCCGAACCACTGATGAGCCAGTTCATGCCCCACCACCAAAGCAATCCATTGTTTGCGCTCTGCAGAGGTATTCTCAGGATCTACTAAAAGGCAGGTCTCACGGTATGTTACCAAACCCCAGTTCTCCATGGCTCCTGAAGACAGACCATTCAACAAATAGATTACAGAGAGAAGAAGGAATTTTCATTCCACAATATATTTTGATGAATACTTTGATTCAGGTGATACATTCATCTTTCATTCAAATTTGAAGATTATATGCTGCACCTGTGCTAATTTGTACTGAATATGAAATACAAATGAAATTAGCTTGATTCTTGGTGGTCTGGGATGAGCTGTATCTCAGTCAATCGAGCTGGACAGTCAAGAATCAAATGACTCCGGCCATGGAAGCCTACAAATCCAACCTTAAAAATATGTTTCTGCTGTACCATTCTGCTCATCTGTCACGTAAATACAATGCTTAAAAGAGGGCGCAATTGCTCTCAAAATTAAGTAAATAAAACATTACAAATACAAAATTTTCTGAAATTGTTCTGCTTCCTCTAACATAACATTAATATGGGTCACTTTACATATTCACAGTAACACTTTACTTCTTACATATAACTAAAGCAAAGAAGTTTGGCAAAATGCCATTTTGTTAAGGTTACTATTTCATTACTTTTAACAATAGGAATCAGTTGATTGTGCTACTGGAGTTGTTTTAGCAGATTTTCATTTTGCCTTTTTTTGCCTATTTTATACTGGAGTACTATATGTGCTACTGGAGTTGTTTTAGCAGATTTTCATTTTGCCTTTTTTTGCCTATTTTATCTTCTGATGCCTATTTTTGCCAATTTGTCTCACTTGTGCCTTTAACGTCATTATTTCGCTTCTTCTCCTCTCATCGATCTCGGGCAAGCTCGATGAATACCTGCAAGCCTAGACAACACAAAGGTAAGCTGTATTTTGTCTTTATGTGGAAGCAGAGACATTGTTAAAAATCTAAATGAAAAAGGAAAAGGATACCAACTGACAAGTTCTGCAAATGCAATCGTGTTGTTATTGATTAGTTATGGAACCCCAAGTAAGTTTGCTCACGAGGAATCCCATCCTACTTTTGAGTATGGCCTCAGATCCCTTCTGAAGACAGCTCTCTGTGTATGATAAACTGTTCTCATTGCTGGCGATTACACAAGTGCAAAGAACGAAAAGGAAAATTCCCTTTTCAGTATTGCCATTTCAAGATTTCAAAGGGAGTTTGCAAAATCATTTCAAAGAGAGAGTTTCGCGAATAAAAGAAATCCATAGTCATCATTTTATGGTCATGTGGAATCAAGATTACCAAGAAAATATTATTTCCTTACTTGTAAGTGCTCATGTAAATTTTACAGTTAAAATACAAATGTGAATAATTGTAATTAATTTTTTATAACAATACTTTTAAAAGTGATTTTTCATCATTCACTTTTTGCACCCTACTTTAGCTAGAATAAATGCCTTTTTTCATGCCTAATTGCCAGCCTATTTTAGGTAAAATAAATGCCTGAACTTCTGGGCTCTACATATAACATTATGCATCCACAAACTGAAGCTTTCACATCACTTTTTCAACTAATTTCTTATGATTTTTTACTTCTAAGTGTTAAATTAAGTAAATAAGAATGTGTGAACATGTATCATTACCTGCAGAGAAATCTGCTATTGCAATCAGGTCCATTTTCGGAAGAGGATATGCAATTTGAAAGTACTCTTTGTAGTATGGTAATACTTTTGTAGCGACCTCTAAAGCAAACCTCCCTTGCTCCTTTTTTCCAATAGGTGTGTATACTCGCACCACAACACCATCTGAAGAGTGATCCTCCACATAATCATATTCTCCCACAACTACAGCTACTAGATAAGTTGACATAATAGGTGTAGTATCAAATTTAACCAGTTTCATTCCCGGGTTTTCGGCAACAGGGTCCTCAGATACAACAGGCTGAAACAATGAAAATAATAAATAATTATACAATTGATGTTTAGAAACATAAATGAATGAAAAATAAATGAAAATGAATGAAAAAAATGAATGAAAAATAAATGAAATACAGATTTCAGAATATTCCTAAAGAAAAATCTCTATTGTCTATACATAATTGCAGTCTAATAACTCTCTTTAATACACCTAACTTAAGAAAGGAACTAAAAGGAATTTACATAGCATAGTATTTTGCATTTTATTTCATTCCACAAGATCATCAAATTCTTAATTTCAATCTAACAATAAATTCAAATGCAAAAATCGCACTACAATTTTAAATATTTTACAATTTTATGTACCTGTAAAAATGTTTGAAGTAAGCACCAAGCCCAATTATTTTGATTATTAAAACACCAAATGTATTTTGAAAACAATTATGTAATATTTAATATGAATGATGCAACTTGGAAAACATACCACTGAATTTTGTGAATTATGAACTCTTAGATCTGCTTTGCACAATTGCATAACTTTATTTAAACAACTAAGTAATAAGTTGTATATTAGTATTCTGATTTAATTTAAAAAATCCCGGAAAGCATCACACACACCTTTTTTATCCAAATAATGTTAGATTTTTGCACTCGTGGCAACTAGGTTACCACTATCAGTTCTTCTGTTTATACTTACTGTTACTCAAAACAATTTTAATGACTTTTTATTCAACTCGATAAAAACTTTCAATACCTCAAGAAGTTCCATTTTACATTATATTTTTTCTGATGATTCATATGAAATAGTTTGGAGTGCATCCCTTGAAAAACTTAACTTGACCATTTCACTTCCCCAAAAGGCCGCAAGCTTTCGTTTGTTACCTTCCTTTATTCAGCAAAATTTATTTAAATATTTATTTATGTTAGAATTAAGTAATTATTTAAAAAAATAAAATTGTGTAGTATCAGATCTACACTACAAAAATAATACATAATATAGTAAGAAATGTTTATTATTTAATAAAAATATATGATGGCCATCTCCGAAATGATTGTCTGGATCCGCCCCTGAATTCATGCTAAGTGCACCTGTTTCTCTTTCATTAGTCAAATATTTTTACTCAATGTGTTTATTTCATTATTGAGCGAAAAATCAACAACAAAATCTATTTATTAAAGCACTGAAACGTTTCAATGAAACTTCATGTGCTACTCAATACCCCCCAAAAAAAGAAAAATAATAAGGAAAGTGGAAAAAATGCTAGTTGTTCTGCAGTGAAATTATGATCTTTCATCACATACAACAAACAAAGGGATGGCAAACACTTTGAATAAATAGACTAGTGGCAATTGCAGTTTTAATAATTGTTCCTTCAATTAGTTAATTTTTTTAGTTTCTTATAATGCTAGAAGTAATTTTTAAGTTTATTGTTGCTAAATAGGTATTTTAGAATTTAAACAAAATATTCTGAAATAATTTCCTTAATATAACTTCCTTGTCATATTATTTTATTCTAGGAGACAGCTTTAAAACAACTGCTTTCTTAATATACAATGTATATATTTATTCATCTTATTTGTTTATTGAATAGTTTATTAATAAATTTATCTATGATAGTTGTTAGAAACCACTTGTACCCAATTACCTTGTATCCTCGATGTACCCAATTGCTGCTTTGCAACTTGTGAATTTATCATTAAATTCAAATGCACTTGTAGAATTAGTTATGATAAAAATAGGATTACCAGTCAAGACATACGAGGGTTATGCCAAAAGCTTTTAGCAGAATTAAAAATAATTAATTTATTGAAAGTCTAACCATTACGTTTCTTCAAAATACTCATTAGCATATATACACTTTTCCATGCTTTGGAATCACTTACAAAAGGTGTCACTCAATGTCTCTTCAGGAATGAGGTTTATAGCAGCAATGTGGGTGTCCACAGCTTCTTCATCTGAAGAAAAACGCTGTCCTCGGATCTTTTGCTTTATTTGGGGGAACAAAAAGATATCACAAGGGGCCAAGTCGGGCAAATAGGGTGGATAGGGCAACAATCGTACATCTTCATAGTTGAAAAAGTCGATTGTTCTTGTAACCATTAGAACAGGAGCATTGTCGTGGTGCAGCAAAATGGGCCCTTGTTTGGATTTTGCACGCTTTGATGTCCATGTTGAGATGAGTTTTGGCAAGCATTGTGTCACATACCACTCAGCACTCACAGTGCGTTGATCGTCTAGGGTCACAGTAGTCAGATCTTTCTTTGTGAAAAATGATGCAATCTTTTTTTTTTAAGCAGCTGCAACCCCTGTTCACCTTGGTGGGCGGGTCCTCATCTGAAAAGCACCAAACACATGACTGTCTTTTCATTTCAGGTTCATAGTGGTAAATCCATGATGCCTGTTACAATGTCGAAAACGTCCTTAGACCGGGCTCCGTCAAATTTTTGTAGCATGAATTTGCACCAGTCCACCCTTGTAGATTTTTGCTCCTCGGTCAATGAATGTGGCACCCAGCGAGCACATCGTTTGTTGAGTGTCAAATGTTGATGCAAAATGGTTTGTGCTACAGTCAATCCAATATTTAGAGTCTGTTCAATGTCATCAAATGTCAAGTGTGGGTCTTCTGTCACCATTCTGCTCACAGCGTTAATGTTTTCTTCTATCACTACCGTGGCTGGATGTCTGGAATGTGGTTCATCTTCCAGAGAATGTCTTTCTCTCAACAATTCTCGAAACTAATTTCCCATTGTTGCTCTAGACGGTGCAGATACATCAAAAACAGATGTCAAGGAACTGTGGAATTCCTCCACACTTCAGCCCTTTTTAAAATCGTACCAAATCATGGCATGAAAATCATGGTGCAAGACGTCTATCTCAGAGCACGGCAAGTTTGCAACCATGGCTGTTTTACCCCTCTGTTCGCTTGAGTCCCCCAGCTCATCTCTCCAACTCTTTGGATTTGAGGCCACAAAAGAGCGCATTTTCAGGCTCTGTCAACTCAAGTCTTCTCAAATTCCTTGTATACTCGCTGCTAAAAACTTTCAGCACGACCTCCATACATACATGTGCTTAATAACTCAATCAATTCATAAATAAGTACTTTTGAAAATAACAGTAAACCAGTGATGCTAGGACATTTTTTCTCATGTGATTGACAAAAATTACATATTCTAACACTGTCACTTCAACCCTAATATTCAGCAATCACTTGAAAAACTTGTGAATGAAAATATTGGTAATGTGGAGTAAGTGAGCATTAGATTTTACAAATTTTGACCTGAAGTGACTGTAAAGTACTAAATTTTAACTCAAGAATTTTCTTATTTTTTCTAATGTTTTGTGTCAATTTTGTTCTGAAATTGAATTTGAATTCATGTTTTACCACATCCATTTCTTAAAATAAATAATTAAATTCAGTAGTCCCTGACACACACTTGCCTCTACCTGAAGGGGTAACTGCACAAGAGGTCTCTGAAGGTCTCATTATTCAAGTAGTAGCACTTGTGGGGCAAGAGCAATAGTTTGCTTCCAGATGAGCAGTTTATTGTTCAAAACATCAAAAAAAGATAAAATTTGGCTGAGATGGATCATTGACAAACTTTAGAGTATTAAGAGATTAAGAAATTTGAATTTGAAACTTAATATAATAAAATAACATCTTGAAAAAACAATTTTTATTTGATTGAAATCATTTTTACATAATATTTAGTTAAGTGCTTTAGTGCAGAATAGTAAGCTCTTGTCCTACAGGAAGGGTCTGCATGTACGCCTGTGACCATGTTTTGTAGGGACAACTATGCACCACTTCTTAAAAAATAGAAAACTGTCAAAGACAAATGTAAATCACAAAACATTTTAAAGAACAGATCTACAGATTTTTCTTACCACAATATTTTTTAAAAAAGCAGGCTTGGTGGTGTATGAATCCCAATAAAGCTGGATAGTAGAACTTGGAAGATCCAGATAAATCAACAGGTTGAAACTAAAACCTTTTCAAGTGGTTACGTTTCACCTAAGGGATCTTGTATGGCTGATTTATGTACAATCAGTGTTTCCAATTTGATTTATTTATTTAGTCAAAAAACAGAAGAACTCTCTAACTCACTTACTCTACAATATCTTGTGTCTTTAATTTAAAAGTTTGATTGAAAATAGCTTCCTGTCATTGTATTGAGCTCCATTTAAAAAAATTAAAAGAAAAAACAAACAAAAATATTTGTCTTCTCTTTCCCAGACATCTTCCTCTGTCCTGCAGTACTGTACACGATCTAACATACCTATCTATGTACTATCCACTACAGTGAAATTTTTACTACAGTGACTTTTATATTTAAATCACCTTTTGACACTTGGCTAGAAGTGTTGATGGCCTTGTCATTTTTTATCAGGATACAGAGATTTTTAGACACAATATCGTAACTTATATCAAACATTTATGTGAATATCAAAACCACACCATTATAATGTCATAATTTTTTAATGGGCTTATGAACACTGAATTTATGTATCTTTAAATAAGTTACCCAGGCTGAAACCCTTTGAGCATGCAGATCAGTAGGAAACCATTATTTTCCATGGAGCATTAAAAAAATGTTTAACTGAAAATTTTCAAAAATTCACAGGTTTTACTGAATGTCTGACCTATTCAATTTTTATAACTGCACTTACGGTTCCAGGAAAATATTTTTTGGCAAAAATTCGAAGCCATTTTTTTGATAATTTTGAAAATGCATTAGAGGCTTCATGTAAAGTTAATTAAAACATTCATTAGAAGTACAAGGAGCACCAAGATCAGCCCAATTGACAAGGGTGTATCAATTTGGCAAGGGTGTATTTGGTGAATATCCAAAATTCAGTTTAAGTGCAAATCTAATATTCAGAGAGGCAGGTGAGTGGAAAGAAAGGACAAAGAGTTGGGCAGTCAAACAAATGGTTGGATGGAAGAAGACTATCGGAAGAAGAGGGAGGGAAACAGAGACAGATTGACTTTGAGAAAAACACTTTGTCAGTAACAAACTTCAGCAAAACAAGAATTTTGACTACACATCATATATGAGAACTATAAATTACATAAAATACTTCGAATATGAGCACGAAAAATCCACTTTTGCTGGATCTGGATCTCAAAAATTTGTTTTTCTCTCAACAAAATCTGCTTTTTCTCTACATTACCTAACTTTCATATTACGAAAGTTATATTGAATACTATTGCAAAGAACAACATATCTACAATTTTCTACAAAAGTTTTAATGATAATGCCATAGAATTTAATTCTTGTTAACATTACGAAAAATTCCAAAAAAAAAAACCCTAACTTTGTTTTTGAGAAAATCTTGTTCTCATGTCTTGGGAATTTCACTCTTGTCTTCAAAAAGTATGCAAACATTTTGGAAATAATGAAAACATTAAATGATTTAAAGATCTAATATTGAAGAAATGGAATTTAGAAAATTAAGGGAAAAATTCGCAAAAAATTTGAATTTCCATAATTTTCAAAAATTCAGACTTTAATGAATATGGGACTTTCATCATATCTATAAATGCACTCTCTTCTATCCTAGCAAAGTAATTAAAGAAATAAATTTGAAGCAATTGTTGAGAACAGTTTGAAAATGTCCTTGATGTATGAAGTACCCCCGAAAATGTTTCGATCCATTTCAAATTTTGCAAGCATTGAGGTAAGCCAGATTAATAGAAGAACATCCATTTGGTGAAAATAATTCTTGGTATTCAGGGACTCTCAAAATGTACCATTCTGTCAAAATCTCAACAACAGTTTTTTTCTGGAGCATTATATAACTCTCTCTATACATACATATATGAAAAAAATAAATTTTTAAAAAGTGCAAGCAAAGAGATTGTGCAAACCAAGTTAGGGAAAGTTGCATGGTAGAATATTAAAAATACACATTTTTGTAAAAAGTACAATGACAAATTACAAAACTGCCTTAAAAAATTATTTTCAAATAAAAAGCTCAGTCAGATGAAATCCCATTGGTTTTAAAAGATGTTTGTGATCATTCCAGAACAATTTGTACTTAATCTTATATTACTTAAAAGCATGCAATTGTAGCACCTCTAATCCCTCAGCCTCAATAATTTTTATTTCAAGGCGTAAGCAGTGATCACTGTAATCATGTTCTCAGTGTAAAGTTTGAAAAGACAAATCTACAAATTAAACTTTCATTACATAGCATCACTCATGGTTTCATTACCAAGCAGGGAACTCTATTGATACACATTCCTCACTTACAGAATCTCATTTTTTTCATTGTTGATTGTCAAAATTTCTTTTTTATTAGAACAAGAGTGATAAAAAGGTAAGCGATGATAATATGAGAAATCAATTACGGAACAAAGCAGATCATCCATAAAACATTCATGCATATACATTCAAAATATGGGTTACAACAAAATAAATTCACCAAAATTATTTGAAATCTCAGATGTCACACAGGATATGCTTAATGTGCAATACTCTATACTACTTTACGCAAGAAATGTACTTAAGCATTATGTAAATAATACACAATTAATTTCAATAACACATGAGGTTTATAATATTGTTTTAATCAAAGTCTATTACTAGAGTAAGATGGCGCTACTTTACTTTTTTTAAGCAAGAAGTCATCAAAAATTTCAACACTCCAGGACTACTTTCATCTACATGCAATGCCAACAATACACAACACATGCCTATTAACCCTTCAACGAGGGGCCTAGGTTGGGTGAGGAAGCATTCCAACGCAGGTGAAGCGAAAGGGGGTGCGTACATAATCGCAGTAGCAGGTAGCCAATTTAGTGCACCACTACAACTACCTTCTGCCACCATACACCATCTTGCCATTCAAAGGAAATTATTTAGGTTTGGCTCCCTGCGAACTGAGGTGAAACATACGAGCCATCTAAAGATGGGATTCCACGTTGAAGGGCTATGCAATTTTGTTTTAAAGAAAATTGAAGTTCATTTAAATGTGTAACGTTACACAAGACATAACAAGTTGCAAATTCATAACATAAGATTCACCAAATTAAGACTGGCAATAAAATAACAAAGTGTTGAACTGGGATCTCTTGTTATCTTAATTTGAAAGTCATTTGTGCATCGCAAGATAAGAGAGCAAATCAAACTTACCATGTTGGATAGCGCCACCTTACTCTCAGGTACATTCATTGTTATATCAAAGGTTGCCTTAATAGCTGGTTCATCCCAGCAAGGAAAGCAACGCCTAGCATCTGTAGCTTCAAACTGAGTCACTGCTGCATACCTCTCGTCACCATCAGGGCTGCAAACAGAATATTAAGGCTTACCATATTAGACAGGGCAACCAAATACGCCTCTGCTACCAAACTGATGGAGAATTGGGCCTTCACTGCAGGCTCGTCCCAGCAAGGAAACATTCGACGAGCTTGAGTTGCACACAGCTGGGTCACAGCTGAGAAAGCCTGCTCGGACTTGCCATCTTTACCCACCCTACAGCGAGTAGAGACAAATCACATCTGCACACACACACTATACACAACACGTCCATGCTTTATAATCACAGTTCCCAAATATTTGTAGCATAATACACACAGAAACTGCGCTGGTTAATTACCTCACATACTTGCTTCGGTAGAATCCTTTCATCTTGTCATTAATTTCACCTGTGTATTCAAAAAGAAGCTCCCCCTTCCCACAGGCCAATGGGTGGGGAAACAGAAGGGTAAGTGTTTCATCTTCTACTGATATAACACGGTCAGATGGAAAGTGCTTTCCACCATTTTCTGCTATAAATTCCACCTTTTGGTAGGTAAGGTCCAAAGTGTTCAGAACAATTTTATCTGTTGCACATTTCACCTACAATGTCAACATAACCTGAATATTACACATCACATTTACGAATTTTATTTTTTATGCTAGACTTAACTCATTTGAAAGTCAAAAGCACATATTTTGTGCTTACCTGCACTTTCACTTTAACCTTTCCTTCAAACAGGAAAGTCTTTAAATCAGGTTTCAATAATAGTTCATAGTGCTCTGGAACCACCGATTTCGGCAGCCTCACAAATGGTTTTGCATCGGGCATGTTTGTGTGTTTCCCACACACTCCGCTAAAAAGGTTTTCAGAGTATTTTGTGATCAATAAAACAGAATTCCTTGCACAGAGATACGACAAACGTACACAAAAACGTTGAGTCACTGGGATAAACAAACGGCTGCACTGAAGCACGGAGGATTGTACGCTACGTAGTGATCTTACACCACTGACACGTATATCAGTAGGTCTCAGCCTGTTTTCCTGTCCCGAAAGATAACGGTAACGGCACAGGCCGTGTTGGACAAAAACCGGTTTAGACTGCCGTATAACAACACTACATACCGTTCTCGTAATAAGATACATAAACTGAACCTAAAGCGAGCAAGTCTTTGTCGGTTTCAAAATCCTTTTGACTCGACACGTCACTAAAATAACTGTGAAAACTGATACTGTTATCTCTTCCTTTTCAACTTATTCTTTAGCCTTCATTAATGTTTTATTTGAATGGCAGGGTGTCCACTACTGACTGATCGTGAGTGGTATAACGCAGCAACTGGCAGCAACCCCACAGCCTTCACACTGACAATGAGGCATAATTTATTTCACTGTCATATGGGAAAACAAAACACTGGGCTGATGCGGATATGTTAGGTAGGAAATACAAATTGATGTTGGAAGCACCGCTGAAACCTAAATTCATTCTTAAAACGTGTATGAGAAACGGTGTTCTTGCAGTCTTCTGAGCACAGTCGTTACATTACACCATAAGCAGTAATTTTATTCATAAACTGCTATAATATGTAATTTCATTCATCATACTAACATTGAAGTACTTTAACCAAAACACATTCTGTTATTATTATTGATCAGCGTTTTCGTAACTTAAAGGCAATGTATTTTACCTGCAGCTAGTTGCCACTGTTATTAATAATGCTGCATTTATCAGTTTTTGAAGGCAACAGAGACAGGGAAGATTAGTCGAAAGATTTTGCTTCATAAAAAAGGAACGGCAACACACTTATTGATCGTAGCTAGGTGTCACTAAGGAAATAACTTATTAGATATATTTTTTCGAAGCCCTGAGGTTAATGTCCGTCATTGCTAGAAATATTGCGTTTTTAAGAAATATTTTTTACCGAATGGCAAGTGAGAAAGCTTACTGAGTGTTCCAAATTCATACTACATTTGCAATTGTGACACTAATCTCATGGGAGAAAATATTCGTATCCTGCGATTATTTTCACATTACGTTGCAATTTACTTATAGGTTCATCATTTTCGGAACAGTTCATCGATGTTTGGTGGCACCTCTTGAAAGATCAGGAAGAAGATGCGTTAAAATATAGGAAATAATTTGACATCCATACAACTTTGGTAGTAGACATATTCCGAAACGTAGTTTTACTAGTTTTAATTAGACACGATACACCAGCGGTAGTATTGTGTATAGCGTTTATCTTTCTCCACAGATATAGCGCGACAGTGACCAAGGTGACTAAAGCGATCCGAACGGTGCAGTGAAGGAACTGTACTCACGCATTGCGTCCTGACTTACGCAAAAGCAAGTACAAAGCAACAACACTCCTGCTGAACAGGTGGAACACTCTGTGTCCTAAGATGGACAATAAGCATAAGAACATAACCAGAGCTAGTCACGATGACACAATGCAGAAAATTCTACTAGCACGCACGTGTTTTCCGCGCACGTTTTCTTGATCCCTCATTTGGCTAGATGCAAGAGGAGTGGGATGGTTGGCTATTTCATCAACAGAACTGTAATACCAAATCTGTAGCTCCTTTTACGATGCAAAAATAGTTTCTATCACACGGGAGCGAACATTTCTGGTTATCAGATTTTGTAACAACGCTTGTTGCTATCATTTATTCTCAATTCAACTAATATTAGTAAAGGAGTGGGGGTAGGTGTTCAGGGGTTCAAGCAGTGCCTGACTTTGACTTGTGTGCCCTAGGCTGTCAATTGTTTTAGCGCCCTTTTAATTTGCTTTTTTAAATCATTAAAGTTATTTATAATACTTTAAATAAAAAATTGTTGTACGATATTTGTAACCGACTCAAATAGTGTGAGCGTATAAATAATTTGTGCGTATACGTATAAATAATTCTCACCACGATGATTTAATAAATATACGATATTTTTGCATTCATTTTATCTGAATATATCAATGGATATATTTCATTAATTAACACTTTCTTTTGTTACAAATATGGAAAGATACTTCTATAAACAAATTCAAAAGTTCGCCTAATGAAATTTTGAATCCGCTGAAATTCGTTCGCCCCCAAAAATCGCGCGCCCCAGGCTGTAGCCTACTCAGCATGTTCGGTAATCTGGGACTGGGCTCAAGAGAACTGACTCAATGTTTGTATTGAAGATCGATTCTTCGATATTTCTTTCCAAAGATGTCAATGGCATTAGTCGATCTAAGGCCATCCCACTTTCAATGTTCATTACTCCAAAGGAAGCGAGTCTTTCTAATCTTTGGGTAGTGAGGCGGTACTTTTTTCCTTTTTAAAACTGAAAAAGATCTCTTTACACTGTAACTTGTCATGGGAATGGTCGAAATTAGATCACATACTAGTTTGGTTGACTGAAAATTTAGCGTATAACTCCATTGATTCCATATATAGACGAAGCTCCATCACACTCTTTCTTTTCGTATCTGAATCTGTATAAAACTATTAATTCATTTTTCAATCAATGCCAAAAGTGCGCCGTAACTGTCGCTCTGAGATGATAGAATACTTTCTGAAAATTAGTCAAAATTAACGAATTGAGTGGAAGCCAATAACCACATGAACTTTAATTTAGGATTTTCACAAAATATTTGATATGCATTAAACATGATAACATCCTGAAGTTCATTGCACAACATTTTAAATTTTGTTTTTCTATCTTCCCTGAAAATTTCGCCAATACAGGGTCTTTTAATGGAGCGCAATTCTCACGATCAAGTTCCTGTCGCGTACGTTTCCAAACACTATCGCAATTATTTCTCAAACCTTGCATACATTTCTTAAGCCCTTAAATTTTCTTGTTGCAAAAAGCAATATCAATAATTTTTCCTGAAGTATTTGAAAGAAGCCAGACTGTGGAAAATTTCAGCAAATACTTTAAGTAAAAAATTACTAAGTCTTTTAGCGTATTGAATCAATCACTAAAACGACAACAATTCCATGATTCCATTTCCAGTGCTCATTTTTCATCACAGTGTATGAACAAAATTGTTTTGGAATGTTTGTTTCAAATAGATTGCAAATGAAACTGACTTCAAACTAAATTCAAACAGACATTCAAAATCAACTTTCTGTTCCTACACGGTTTGAACAATGCGACTATAAAAAAATCCATCTTTTATTTGAAACTGAGGGAAGACGCCACTTTACAATCAAATCTAGAGCACGTGTTCGGATTGATGATATGGAGAAAAAGCCTGAAAAGAATCCAGAAAGATTGATGAAAACACTTCGACTGGTTTATTAAAACTGACTGGGACAATACAAGATTAAGCTCGTGAGTAGAGTTCGCCACCTGCCTAAAGTTTATCACACGGAAAATGTATATTTCGTATCAAGAGCGCGCGCGCGTGTGTGTGAAAACGTTCTTTTACTTCCTTGCTACCGCGGTAGAGAGAAAGTTATGTAATTTTGCGCGAAAAACGGCGACTTTTCGGCAGAAAAACTCTCGTTATAGGGCCCTGCCAAAGTCAAAGTGGATAAATGCAGTTGTTAAATTTAGAAAAAAATCCCTTAACACGTGATGTAGCCAGAATACATGTTTTGTGGGTCCTTGATACCGAAAAATCGATTGACGGCAAAACGTCCGTCTGGCTGTGAACAACGCCAGCGGCTCAACCATTCAGCCGACTTTCTCCAAAATTGATATTCCCCAATAGATCTGGCTGATGTCGCAACCCCTTGAATTTGAATCACACACATACACTCTCTCTCTCTCTCTCTCTCTCTCTCTCTCTCTCTCTCTCTCTCTCTCTCTCTCTCTCTCTCTCTCTCTCCGATATTTTAGTTCTGGGGGATACTTGACATGGGACATTTTAAAAATTAAAAGAAAATGGCTCCGACATTTTTTTATTAAACTTTGTTATTGGATAGTGTGAAGGGCATTTAAGAGAATGATCCAGGTCTCATATTCGCTGAAAACGTTTGTTTTTAGAAAATTGAAAAAATTCAAAATATTTTCGACGTCTTCCCACAATTATAATTATGAAGATAAACATTTTTTTCTTAATGAAATGTGTTCATCAAAAACAGATCTCCAAATAAGAACATGTTCAATTTTTCAAAAACATCAGTATTCTTTTGCGAAATTTTGGGTCACACTTAGCAAATTTTTATTTTCTTTAAATCTTTTTTTTAAACGGCACAGCATTTTTTTTATTAAATTTAGACTTCAGATAGCGTAAAGGATGCTTAAGAGAATGGTGCAGATTTCATGTTCGTTGAAATGCCTAATATGACGAAAATTTTAAAAAATTAAAAATGTTCCGGCGTCTTCCTAAAACTACAATTGTGAAGATACATTTTTTTAAACGAAATATGTTCATAAAAAACATCTTCGAAAAAGGTCATGTTCAATTTTTTGAAGATATGAGTATTTTTTGTGTAATTTAGCTACAAACAATGTAACCCGTGTTATTTAAACATTAAACAATTTAATTCCGTGATATAAAAGACTTCCCACCTAGACACGTTGTTTTCGTTCTGCTATCTTTAAAATTAAATATACCGACAACGCGAGCAGCCCCCCTCTCTCTCTCGCGCTCTTTCTCTCTCTCTCTCTCTCTCTCTCTCTCTCTCTCTCTCTCTCTCTCTCTCTCTCTCTCTCTCAACCCCGCCCGTTCTCTCTGCGATCTGTACTCCATCAACGCCGGATCAGTTCTCCTTTTTTGTTCATATTATGCGCCTTTCAACTATCTCTCTCTCGATTTTCTTCTTCCGGTATTATGCGCAGTACATTTCATTTCTCGCATGAGCTCCTATCCTGATTGGTTGTTCGTTCGTCCATGTTAACTCATTTATTCCTTGACTTTGCTATCCTAATTCTTTCGCAAATTACTTCTTCTCCCACGGATTTTCTCACGTGTCCTTTCCTACTTAAACCAAACATTTATGTATTCTGCTTCTTCCCCTTAAATCACTCGTATTAATATTTTCCCATGTGCCCTAAACGATCGCATTTTTGCATCAATTTCCTTCAGCCATTGTTGCGTCTAAAGTGTTTACTACGATATATTAAATTTATATTATTTTACCTAGTATTTTATATTTCCCTTGTGATAGACCATCACACTATGTAAGTTAGAATGTGTGTCTTATTTCGTATTTCTTTGTTCGTTTCTTACAGTGAAGATTTTCGTTTCTTTCAATGGGATGCAAGACAATCGCCTACCGAAAAGAATTCTAAAATACCGCCCTCAAGGACGAAAAAATCCTGGCCGTCAGAAGAAACGATGGGGTGATTAGATGGGAACGGAGGCGTAACACGCAGTGCCTATATATCTGAAGAAGAAGAAGAAGAAGAAGAAGAAGAAGAAGAAGAAGAAGAAGAAGAAGAAGAAGAAGATATTCCTTCCAAGAGCTTTAAATCTCGCATTTATACATTAGAGCCTTTTCCTTAAAAACGGCTCCACATTTTTCAACGAAAATTTCCATGCAGGACGAGGTTTCGCTTTACTTCAACATTTTAAACGTAATATTTCGAAACCATTAGGAAATGGAAAAATATGAAAACGGAAAAAAAAGAAAAAAAAAGTGCGGCGACAAATGGCAAGTGGGAGAGAATGGGATAAGACCGTAAAGCTAGCCAACACCAAGGAAATTAGAAAATTTTACTATGAGAAAGTGTGTGATTCTGTAGCACCACTAGTTACTTTCTCGTTTACGTAGGTATATACAGAGTAATATAATATAGAGAAAGTTATGTAATGCTGCGGAAAATCGATTTCCAGGTTTCAATGGAAATACACGTTTTGGGGTTCCCGACACCGAAAAAAATGTTTTTTTAACGTCTATCCGTCGGTCTGAACACCACTAGTGCCTAAACCGTATGTAGAATTTTTTCGAAAATAGATATTCCACGGTCGATCTAGCTCGACTGGAGGCGCTGCGATTTTGAAATACATTCTTTAAAATTTGGGGGTACTTTTCAAACTTTTCCGAAAAATGGCTTCAAATTTTTTCTTCCATTTTTTTTGTTGAAAGAATAGAGTAAAATACACTTAAATAGATGGCATTAGGTCCGTTTTTCACCTTTAACTCAACTTTCGAAAATTTCAAAAGTTTGAATTTTTTTCGGCTTATTCCTACTATACAATGCTAAACGTAGATACGTTTCCTTCAAATTAATTTTTTCTCCATAGTTATTTCATTATGGCCATTTACATTTTTTGAAAATTTTAGTAGTTTTTGCGCAATATTGCTTGCAACGTGCAATTTTTTTTAAAAAAATAACAAAAACAAGATTTTTTCAAAAATGGCTCCAAACTATTTCTTTAAAATTTTCATAGGGGTTGTACTAAATGTACTTTATGAGATGACATCAATGTCATTTTGATCTATTTTTCGTTTTTTCAAAACTTACAAAAATGTAATTTTTTAACTAGCCTCTCACGACGTTACATTAGAGGCGATTTCTTCACATTAGTGGATTTATGAGTACCTGTGCTTTAAATTAAGTTTTATAAAGTTTCTGGAAAATTCAAAATTTTTCGGTGAAACCGAGCTCAAAATTTCATATTTTCAGAAAAGCTCATAGGCCATTTTTCTAAACATGGCTCCAAATTTTTTCTTCAAACTTTTCGTACGAATAGTGCTAATTGCACTGTTTAAGATGGCATAAAATTAATTTAGCGGTATTCTTTGTTTTTTAAATACAAATGTATTTATTTAAATATCATTCACTCCGCTTATGGACATTTCCAGCGATTTGTATACATTATTCCATTTGTGAGTGAAAGTGCTTCAAATAAAGGTTTCCGAAAACACAAAGGTTCCTGTAGAAAAAAAAGCTTCAAATTTTGCATTTTCACCAGAGAGTAATGGATTTTTTTTTCTAAAAGAACGGCTCCAAATTTTTCAACGAAATTTTCCATAAAGGACGAGGTTTTACTCTTCTTTCATTAAAAAATTATATTTCGAATCTAACATTAGGAAATGAAAAAAGTGAGAAAACTTCAAAAAATGTATTTTGTGCGGCGATAGATGGCAGATGACAAGAGGAATGGGCAAGACCATAAAGCTAGCCGTCACCAAGGAAATTTAAAAAAAATTTACTACGAGAAAGTCTGGGCCATTCTGTAGGACCACTAGTTTATTTTCTCGCACGTTCTTCGCAAGAAGAGAAAGTATTGTAATCGTGTACCGGAAAACGGCGAACTTTCGGCAGAAAAACTCTTATTGCCGGGACCAGGTAACGAAAAAGTGGATAGTTCCTGTTCCCGTCACGTTGCGCCGCTGACCACCACAGCCCACGAAACTGAACCGCCCTCCCCCTACCTATTACCCGCGCACGTTATAGAAGGATTTTCCTAAGGATGAGCCAAAGTGACAGTTCGCGAAAACAAGTGAACATCACATGTATTTCTGAGAAGTATCCCTCCGCCGCGACAGCTGTTCAGTCATGCCCCTTCGTAAAGTGCTGGCATAGACTAAAGAGGACATCTTTACTCTATGCTAATGGCTCCTGTGAAAACATCCCTATGAAGAAGTCTAAGAGTTTCGCTGATGTATATGCACGTACGCGAGTCCGGGAAATATTTAAATTTAATTACGTATGTGGAAAATCTCTTAACATGCTCTCACAATCAGTAAAAGAAAACTGCCACGAGAGTAAATAGAAAGAAAAATGATTTTAGGCCGGAAACACGTGCACCGTTACGCATCTCGCATTCAAGTCTCAGTTTTAAAATAAACATAATATTTATCACACAAAAAGTAAATTTAATGTAATATTTATAGAGAAAAATAATTTTTACAGAAGAGCACATAACACCACTTCCTAATTTCAATTATTTCTCGCGGCGCACTATATTTTCGTCGGACGAGGACATCACAAAAGGAAGCGTCGAAGCCATTTACAAGTTAGCCAACTGCAAACGAACGAATATATGAGCCATTCCCTTTGTACAATTTCTTTGTTTGGCAATTGTCGCGAGAACATTGCTTGAGTAAGTCGTCTTTCTTCCATATTATCACCAGTTTTATATATGCGGGCCGATTTATCAAAATTATTTTCTTTATTTTGACAAGCAGAAGATCCCTTTTCTACCCAATAATCATGTAAGATGTCATCAGTATGTGGCCAAAGACCGGGGTCTGATGTTGTATAGTGACTATTTTCTGAATTAATGGTACTTACATAGTTTCCTGAAGCACAATTTATTTTTTTTTATATATTTATTTTACGTCAAAAAACAGTTCAAACTGCGTATGACGTGCTATGGGGAAAAATGAATTGTGTGCACATTTTCAAAATTCTGTGATCCCTACACTAAGTCATATACTACTTTTAAAAAATGGTCTTCTGTCTTGATTATCTTTACCTGTTCCTGATTACCTTCTTCATTGTACGTCATAAAATCTTTACTTTCTAGCACACTATTTGTTACTTCTGCTTGGTTCTGTAAATTGTTTTTCTGTGAACTCGATGATGAGTCAGGAATGTTATTTATGGGTACATTAGCAGTATTATCATTTTTGTTGACAGTATAATTGAAATAATTAATTCGTTTCGGGATTCTCTTAATATTTTCTTCTCGTTCCTTAACTTTCTTACGATTAGCACAACCACTTTCAAAACGCTTCATTATAAATTATTGAAATTGGACTGAGAAGAGTGTTAAATTAGAAAACTTAGGCAGACTCTCACTGACACGAACACTTTGAAAGACAAATGAATACTGTAGGATATTGAGTGGCTGCAGACCTGCCCAACTCTATCCCTTTCAGCGCTAATGCCGGATATATCCGGCGCAAGAGTTTTGTGCCATCAGCGCTAATGCCGGATATATCCGGCGCGGGTCGGTCGTGCCATGAGCGCTAATGCCGAATATTTCCGGCGCGCGATGTTTCGTCTGCTTTCTGATTTTATTCCTAGAGGGCAGTACAAGCTATTGGCTTGGCACGACATCTACAGCTTCCTAAAAGTACTAAGTAGCTGTAGTATTTTTTTTCTGACCAATAGAGGGAGCATAAGGAGTGTTTAAGCCGAATTCATCTGCCCGTCGTGCGTGGCGGAGGCGGGCGGGCGGCCGGCCGGCGTTGACTGACAAAGGAGTCGCTCAGTACTTGCGCAGGTCAAAACATGCGAAATTTTATGGCTCCAGCACCCTCCACCAAGGAGGGTGCTGGGGCAATAAAAATCTCTGTGCAAAATCTACCCATCCTGGTTTTTGTGCCTCACTTTGGGTTGAGATTTCTTGCTGTGCGTTCGCGTTTTTCTGAAGTATTATTACATTCGACTTGGGCTTTGATTTTGGTTGCATTCTCTGGATTTCTGTTATTTTCTTATTTCACCTATATATTTGAACTTTGGCTTCTCTTCTGGACACGATTTTTGACACTGAATTCTGCATTACGTCTTATTATATAATATTTTATCTCGACTTTCGGCTTTGTATTTCGGCGTTTTGATTTGCGGATATTGGATCATGGCAAAACGTCGTGTGTACACGGAACAATAGTTGATTGATTTTCTCACCCACAGCAGTAGTGAGGATGATCTGTCCGATTTGATTTTTTCGGATTCTGAAGAAGAAGATGAAGTAACCTCGGCCCAGCCGTCTACATCTTCTGAGCCGTCTACATCAAGTGATATCTCACATTCTACTTCTGCAACTCGCCTTGTTCTGGAGAGTTCGTCGGACTCCGAAGAGAATGAGAGCGAGAGTGAGGATGAACCTCCTACGAAGATGTCAAAGGGCACCGGTAAGATAACTTGGTCTTCTCAAGAATTCAAACCTTTTGTGCATCCGTTTATTGAAACGAATCCCGGTAATAGGAGTGGCCTAGACGCCGGGAGTTCAATTCTCAGTTTTTTTTCTTCTCTTTTTTTTCGGAAAATTTAGTTTCTTTCATCGCCGAAGAGACTAACAAATTTTATGAATATACGGTTGATAAAACCGAACAGTCGAATTTTTCGCATCTTTCTAAATGGAAAGACACGACAATGGAGGAAATGTTTACTCTCTTGGCAATGTGTTTGTTGATGCCCCACGTGAGGAAGTTGGCATTGAAAAATTATTGGTCGAAGCGTTCTCTGATAGCAACACCTATTTTTGGTGAACTAATGTCAAGTGACAGATTTTCTATGCTCCACAGTATGCTACATTTTTGCGACCATGATGTTTCACGCGGTAATGACCGATTAGTGAAACTACGGAAAATTGTTGATAGCGTGTGAGAATCGTTTCGAAGTGCTCTTGCTCCATTTGATAAACTTTGTATTGATGAGAGCTTACTCCTCTTCAAGGGGCGACTGTCTTTCAGACAGAATATCCCTTCCAAGCGGAGTAGGTTTGGAATAAAACTGTTTGTTTTGTGCGATTGCAAGACGGGTTATATCCTTGATTTTGTTGTCTACTCTGGTAAAAACAGTGACATCGTGGACCACGAGTTAGGTCAGTCGGGAGATGTAGCCACACTTCTCAAAGGATATTTACAGAAGGGTCATACGATATATGTTGACAACTGGTATTCAAGTCCAGCGTTGTTTACGTGGTTACACGACCGAACAACGAACGCTTGCGGCACAGTGCGGAAAAACCGACGTGATATGCCAAAAATGGAGGAAAAATTGAAAAAAGGGGAAATGAAGTTTATGTGTTCGGACATTTTACTTGCGCTGAAATGGCACGACAAGCGGGAAGTGTGGATGCTTACCACATGCAGTACTGCAGAGATGGCTGCAAGCAATAAAAGCGATTGGAAGACAGGCGAGAATATGATGAAACCGCAATGCGTTTTGGATTATAATCTAAGCATGGGATCAGTGGATAGAGCGGACATGATAATTAGTTCGGTAGAGTCCGCAAGAAAAACCGTCAAGTGGTATAAATAATTACTTTTTCGCCGGCCCGGTGGCCGAGATCGCTAAGGCAGTAGTGTCGTAGTGATCTCGGACCGAAGGGTCGCGGGTTCGAGTCCCGCCTCGGGCATGGTTGTATTTGTGTTCGTTCTTTCACCCCTTATCATCAATCACCATATCGTTTCATCCACATAGTTACCATACCGTTAACAGCAATAGTGGTCGCTAATGACCATGATGATGATGTTGATGCGACCTTAAATAACCAAAAAAAAATTATTTTTTCATATTTTAGATTTATCTTAGCTGAATGCCCATGCCCTTCATAAATTAACTACTGGAAAGAAAATGTCTATGGAAAAATTTCACCTTGATCTAATTGAAGCAATTATAGAGAAATATAGTTCAGAAAGACGAAAATCTGGAAGAGGCAGAAGGTCGGAAGATACACCGACTCATCTGACACAGCGACATTTTCCGACTATCGTCCCGTCAGAAACGAAAAAAAAGAGCTCAGCGAAGATGCGTCGTTTGTTCTAAGCTACGTCGTGAATCCAGCTACATGTGTGCGCAATGTGACGTAGGATTATGTGTGCATCCATGTTTCATGATTTACCATACCAAAAAAACATATTAAATCACTTACTGCCTTAAAATTTTTTTTTAAAAAATTAATTCAAAAAAATTATAAATAAATAAAAAAAAATTTCTAACTTCGCCAGTGCCGGTCCAAAGCCCGGATCAAAAAGAAGGATGGGAAATACAAGCAGTTTTCTCCCCGCGCCGCGCCTCCTACAAAGGGCGCGCGCCCGAAAAGAATGGAGGCCACAGGCGACCCTAGCGGACCGGGTGACTCAGGGCCCGGGGACGCGCTGATGCCACAACAACGTAGCGTTTAAAGGGCTATCAGTTGCTCCCCAAGCCCGGAAATTTGCCGGCCAGCTGCATTGTGACGACGCACAGAGGAGTATTTCACCGAAAAAGTTGGCCAAAAGTATTTTGTCGGTAATATCGATGGGAACTGATTTCCCATGGAATTTAAATACATTATAGATGGTAAATATACAAATATAATATGATATAAACATATTTTCCTGTGAGAAGTCATATTTGTACTACGAGTACATTTTATTTCATTTTTAGTTCAAAACTTTCCGGACAGTGGCAATCTTCATTGGCATAAGAAAATGCTTTGAACTTAATTGTTATTATAAATCATAATTAAAATAAAAATCTCACTAAATATCAATTTTTTATAAATTTTAGTTTTAATACGCATTTAAAATTAAGGATACAAAATAATAAAAGAAATAACCATTAATGAATAAATATAAAATTGTAAAAGTAAAAAAAATTAAATTCGATGAGCAATCAGGGTCTTCATTTCTGTGGTGACAGACTAATTTGAGAGCAGGAAGGTCATCGACGTCGGAGGTGCAAGGAGTCCTTTCACTTGACGTCAAAACTAAGACGGATGGGACGGATTAAAATGCCTCGCTTCAGGCACGTGCCTTAGAAAACAAAGGTTGGAATATTCTATACAATGATATTTGAACACACAGTCACTTTTTATTTATTTATTTATTTTTATTTATTTATTTTACGTAAAAAAACAGTTAAAAACTGCGTATGACGTGCTATGGGGAAAAGTGAATTTTGTGCACATTTTCAAAATTCTGTGATCCCTACACTAAGTCATATACTACTTAAATTTTGAATTTTTGAAAGGGAGAAAAAAAACTCCCATGTAATAAAATCTATTTTCAAGGATAAACAAGCAATAAATTTTGAATTTTGAAAGGGAGAAAAAAAAACTCCCATGTAAAAAATCTATTTTCAAGGGTAAATAAGCAATAAATTTTGAATTTTGAAAGGGAGAAAAAAACAACAAAAAAAACTCCCATGTAATAAAATCTATTTTCAAAGATAAATAAGCAATAAATTTTGGCTCTTATTACTTCCTGCCGCGACAACATGGGAACGATAATTTGAATAATTGTATTTCCCACTGAATTCTAGAAGACGTGCACAGAAAATGAAGTTACATTTATTACACTTGGTAGGAAGTTCTGTGAATTTTGTTTGCGGACTTTTGCGTTTCGTTTTTAAACATGAAAACGCGTCCGAATATATGTGTTTCCAGTTTTGGTACCTTTCTTTATTGAATTGGAACTTTCGGAAAATTGAAAATTCTGTATTTTCTGAAGGTAAAGTGTTAAAAGAACGTGTATGTACTTTCAGAGTCTTAATGTTGTGTGGTCTAACAAACTCTGCATATTTATTTCAGCCCGTGTCTCAGTTTCCATATAGGAATTTGGCTTGGAATAACGCTGGACTTTCGCTTTTCTACAACAATGAATATCACGGGTACATATTTTTGTTTGTAAAACTAATTATATCGTAGTGCATTCGTGTTCAATAAGTTTCCACAAATACGTAGAGCTCTTCAACCGTACATAGTTGTTTTTGTAGTTCTTGCTTGGGACTGGTTAGAGCTTTATAGACCTTCGATACTCTGTTCGGAGATTTATTTATTTCAAAACTGCTACCGCATTGTTTTTCGAGATTAAGCAGCATCGAGATTCATTTTTGCAACGTACATCAATGCGTTATTTGTTATTTGCTGCCCCAGTTCTTCGGTCCAACGCCGCTGACTGGTTATCTTTCGATGGTGGCCCCTGCTTACGTTTTGACATTGTTAATTTTACAGTTTCATTTAGCCAATTTTCATTATTTATTAGAAATCTATCTTCGAAGTAATTTGATGCACTCCTCTTTTGTTTAAATTCGCTTTTAAAGTGTCGCAATTCTTCAAAACTCTGACTTTGATTGACTAACACTTACAAAAATCCTATAAACAATTTTGCATATGATCTATCTTTTCACCAAAATATTTAGAACTATCCGTAATCACATTAATTAGTTCTTTCGTGGTCAGATTCTTGATATTTTCTTCTGATTCTGCAAAAGAAAATATCACTTCGCGCATTTCTTAATCAAAGTGGTGCCACCGAGCTTACAATAAAAATTTATAACAAATGTTAGTGGATTTATGTGGATTACCTAACTCATGTTCCTAATAGCTTCTAAAAGTGTCTATCAATTGGTATAAACTTTATGGCTCGACACCGTCCGGCAGTTCAACTAAAATGCTAATGTTTGGTAAAAAAATACTTGAAATTATCTTACTTTACAGGTAAATGTGAAATATTCAATAACATTAGTAATTATCGATATCCGAGAAAAATGTTATCCTAAAGTAATAGTGCATACATTTTACGTCAATATCCATTATCAACGTAATAGTTCAGAAAACACAAAAATCGTACAAAGGCGTTTTCGAAACCACTCACTGAGACGCGCCCTGGACAAGTTACACTAGAACGCACCATGGCTGGAAGCAGACCGATGGTAACAGCCGTTAGCCTTTCCCAAGAGGCAAAATATTGCACAACACGATGCAACAAACCTTTCAGTTCATGCTGGAAATGCCAAATATTTCCTCAGTTCAAATTTGGTTTTTCGACTTATGACCAGGTTTTGGCACCAAATACTCCACTCACCGGCGGGATCGTCACTCACCGGCAGGAGAAACATCACAGCTATCGGATCTGAAGCGCGTGACACGAAGGGCAATGCGAATTATCTTTCGCTTTCCGAACTTCGTATGGAACAGTGTGTGTAAACACGCAAGACGGCGAATAGAACTCGAAAGCAATTGAATAATTTTAATAATTGTAAGACGATGAATAAGGATACTGAACTTCTTGAAAATCCTTTTGCTGTTGTCATAAAAATGATATCACAAAGGAGTGTGAAATTGCATATTTGCATAATGTCACACATCTAAAAGGTTTTTATAGTAATAACTACTATGTTAACACACTAGATTGGTACTTCAAGAAATTTAGAAAATATATTTTTTAGGGAAAATATTGTTAATTGAATTAGTAATAAAATTTGAATTAAAAAATATCAAAATGGATTTTTAGTATAACTCTTCGTAAGGCGCACATGTTTCTAGAAGACCCATTGCATTTTAAGACTCAATATCTCACTGTGCCGTAGGTGTAAGATGAGATCTGATGACATCCTGTGTTGAACGATTCTGCATCCGGTGGCGAGGTTACCGCAAGATATACCGGAGGGCGATAGGTCACGCACTACTCGCGCAACTTTTCTTGAACGATAGATTGAAGAAATTTGAGCGGAGTGGGGTTATCAGTTACAAAGTCGGCCACTAGAGTATTTACAGTAATGGCAACCTCTGGAAAATCAAAGTCAAACCTGCTACGTGTGCGGTCAGGTCATCGCTCTGGGTATGTAACAGCATGGACAGTAGATAGAAGTTTTAGCTGTCTCCCTTGAAGGTATTGGACCTGCCTCAGACATTTCTTTAGATCAAGGTAATAAAGCTGAACAGAAGTTCTCGACTATAAAAGCAACTAGCCCTGACTTGCTTCTGTTTCGCACCAACGAAGTTTTAATGCTTGGAATGTTGTCATCAGTGCTCGCTGCGAGCTTTTGCCTTCAACTGTTCATTGCTCAAGGGAGGGGGAAGCAAGGTCATCGTTCAAGAAATGTTGCGCGAGTAGTAGTTCGTCTTTCCGATCGCGCGCGACGCGTGGGACTGCCAGACCCCACACGTCGAAAGGCGTCACGTGCGCTTCGTTGAATTTCTTCGTGCCTTTGATATCTTTACCAATAAATAAATATAATATATAATTCTTGAATGGAGTGTTCGAGTTTTGTTTGAGGCCCCCGGCGGCCGCCAGGTTCGCCCATGCGTTAAAACGTCACTGCGAACGGGAACGGGAACGTGAAGGAGAACGGGAACGGGAGATACGCGAGCTTCACAATAAACGCTAACGGGAAGAGGAATAGCGTTATGAACAAGTAGCGGCTAAAACGAGAACTTTAAGAAGCAGTTGCCGAAACCAAAGCAATTCTAGATATGCTACTGTTACTCTTTGTATTGCCATCTGTCTGACGTGTTTGCGTGAGCTGCTATGAATAAAAAAATACTTTAACAAAATAATACTAATTAGACAATATAACTATAAGTACAAAGAATGGCAAAACTACTAAGAACTTACGGAAAATACAACTACGAGAAACAAAAATTTTGTCAATAAACAAACAGCTCCAATGTACTTTAACGAAACATTTTTTTAATGTGGAAAATTTAATTCTAAGTATTAATATGAATAGAAAAACAATTATACTACAACTACTAAAAATAACTTAAACAACTCAACAATGACTAACAAAACCCACTTCAAACCCTAACCTCGCAAATCCACGCTCTAACCTCAATATTGCCCTACACTCTGAATTCCGCTTCAGACCAGTGTCGCCTGGTCGCGTGCAGTTCGCGCGCTCGATCAGCTGGAAAGCTGCTTCGCCACCATTTGCTGCAGTTTTATTGGCCAAGAGGATTCGCGTTCCCGGGCTGAGATAAATGTTGACCATCCTTCCCGTTCCCGTTCCGTCAAGCTTCGCGTTCCCGTCGTGTTGTGAACGCATACCTGAGATGTCCATCTTTTAACTTTCTTTGCGTTCCTGTTCGCGTTCGCGTTCCCGTGCGCGGGCTGTTGTAGAGCGGCCTTAAGGATGGAACCGATCAGCGTACAGACCAAGCTGAGCACCACCAGTGATGAAGTGCCGCTATTACAGATCCGCCGAAACCTCGCGCTGGGGCCACGGGGGAGGACGATATTAGTAGAGACCTCCTGGCCCAGGTGATCGCGGATAAGCACTTGGGGACGACTCGCTGAGAGAGTCAAACTCCTCGACTTAACCCCGCCCCCCACCCCCCACCCCCACCCCCGCCCAGTGGCCGGGAAGCATATAAGCTAACTGCACATATGTTCGGCACCGAGCTTCCCTGATTAGCTAGCGGACGCGGAGCGCGAAATTCGAATGTTCTCCTTCCACGGATCCTTGCAGAGTTACAGCGAGCGTCAGTGCACGTGGACTCGGCTGTGTTCGTGGACAAAGCAATCGACTCTGCGTTTTCTCTGACATCAGCTGTGATATGAGTCATTTCCGTTATGGGAATTAACAATCCAACGTGTTTTGTCAGTAAGTTCTTAAATTTATAATTTGGTTTTATATGAATAAATGCGAACTAGAAAACAAAATTATATTTATTTCCAAGCGAATTACAGTTATGAAGTTATAAAGCATAATGAAGAAGAAACTGTCATATGAAGTGCAATAAGTTCAATTGAAGACATTAACAATTGGGTAGAGTAATATGCGAGGATTACCCACATGAAATGGAGTGTTAGATCATGAAAATTATTTGTTTGTTCGTAAGTTGAGAGAAATACTCCTTCTGTTTTTGTTTTATTATAGTAAATATTGTCCTGTATGTCATCATAGTACATACAGAAAAGTAGTAGGAGAGAAAACAGAACTTTCTAAAAATGCTATTTGTACAGCTACATTGTCTGTAAAAATCAAACTTAACACTACACACGCAAGAAGAAAAGATGCCTTTATTAAGGAGCGTAGGGTTTTCGATTTGTTTACAATGTTATTAAATTTGTTTACAGACGTCTTGGTACAGTTTCAAAAAATCTGTCACATACAGTATTTGTGAAGACGTGAACATTAATTTCGAGTTATAATAGTTGTTCTAAAACTGATATCCTCGATTTTCCAAGGAACCATGAATGGTTCAATTCATTAAAAATTGGGGCTAATTGTGATTGTTGTCATTGTGTGCCTGGTCCCGTAGAGGAATTTAATTTAGCTTTTCTGAAACTTGTTTAGGTAGTTTAGGCACACAACATTCTCGAATCAAACCGCGTGTGCGTACAAGTTTATGCCCACTGTATTCGTAGGAATTTCTCCCACGTAATAACGCGCAATCAGTGGTTTAGAATCGCAAACATCCGGCGTATCAATTAACTCTTGGAGCTAATAAAAAATGAAACAGTGAGTTCGACGGTCCATTTATATATCCCCAACCACCATTCGTGCTTTTTTTCAGTCCAGTGTAATAAAATTTAGTTTACGAAAATTTATCTTTCTTCTGCCTAGCAAACTAAACCCTTCAAGAAATATAAAATTGGTGTATACAAATAAAAACATCAATAAAAAAATTTTTCTTCAAAAATCCTACTTTGGCAATTGTGGAATACACATAAATAATTGATATGGGAATCATAAGTAAATATCCAAAATTTAGTAGAATCAAATAACAATGATTAAATGTTAAATTTATGAATCTTTTAATTAATAAATTAATAATTAACTATTCACATTTAAATAATACACCTATGGCTTCTTATATAATCAGAACTTGATAATGCTATTAAAATTCCTGTAATTTATAACCTGTAATACTTCTAATTTTAATGTTAAAAATTAAACATAAGCAAAAATTAATCTAATGTTATTTTATATTCCTAGACAAAAGGAATTGTCACTTGTCATAATGTCACGCACAATCACTGATGGAAAAGAAATAGGTTTCCATTTAATGAAAAAAATTAGGAAAGTCAGAAAAGATATTAGTTTAATAATAATAATAACAATAATAATAATAATAATAATAATAATAATGCAAATATTACTGAAGTATGTACAATTTAGAAAATTTAACATGATTTATTGTTTTAATAGACTTTATTGATAATCAGTAGTGTATCCGAAAAGGTTAACACATTTAATTGTGATAATTATAACTTTTATTAGGTTAATCTCTTTGAATTGTCAAAAAATTTCATTTTAACTATTAAATAACTTATTTTTATTTTCAAGTAGGATTGTGCAAGGCAATAACAATAAAGAAAAGTCATAACACAATGCAAGCAGTCCTTCAATATTGTAAAATGGGAATGAGTATTGCAGAATCATGCAAATATCATCAGACTCTTCTTGAATTAGATGAAGATATTTGTGAAGAAGATTCTGCCAGTGGTCGTACAAATGCAACAGAAAGAACTGTGCACCACTGGCATGATCATAACTTGAGCATAGGTCAGGCCAAGTCTCGTAGTTAGTCACTCTGTATCATTTTTACATTATCGTCTTTTTTTTGGTTTGTTTTTGCTAGTGTTCACAATGTAATGTAATTCATTAATTTCAATAGAATGAAATACGGTACATGATCAGAAATTTGAAGTTGTATTTTTATGTATATGTGCAGATTTTAAAGATTTCAGGCGCTAAAACCATTATGAAAAATATCCTCAATAAATGTGTTCAAATTCATTTAGATGCTATTGAAAAATTTTTAAAATGAGTACTTGGAAAACATTATTGAGAAATTTTAAAACCCTTGATATTACAACCTATTTACCCTCCTGAAATAAATCAAATTACCTTCAATAAGATTACAATATAGTCTAATAATATAAAAATGTATACAAAATGTGAAGTTCAGTAGATATTTGAATAAAATTTTCAATATGCAATCTAAGTTAATTTTATTTTACTTTTCCTCAAAATTGGAAATAATACTGAGGAAAATTTGTTTCCATCAACCCCTTCAGCCTCCTTTGTTTTTGCCACATTTTCTTTCCTCTACAACTAAACATTTTTTAACGGCCCATTACAAATATTGAGACATGAACAGAATAAAATCCTTGATTCGCCTATGTGTCAATGAAAAAGTATAAATGAATTAGTAGGAATAAAATGAAATAAAACAACAACAAAATACAAATAACAGAAAAACGGAATAAAACCGCTTAAAACGAACCTTCAACAATTCCGTAGAAAGAGAACATACGAATTTCGCGCGGTTTCGCGCTCCGCGCACGCTAGCCAATCAGGATGGCCCGGTCCCGAATACATGTGCAGTTTGCTTACATGGGGCCGGGAACAGGGCCCGCTCGCCGTCTTCCCCGCTGCTGGAAGACCTGTGGATTGAGCTGCCTAAGGAAGGCCCGCGCTCCCAGCTCTGCAGCAAGGTGCGTTGGCCCACACCATGCAGCTCCCCCACACCACCCATGTTGAGGGCGGAGGCTTTGGACATCCCACATGCAGACTCCCCAATATCAATAGAACCAGGATGCCTGGATGACCAAGTTGCTCCACCACATTAAGAATAGCCGACACAACAGCGGAGCCCCTGAACACTGTCGCCTTGCAGAAGGTCGAGCACGGACAACAGTGAGTGCAGCTCACCGCTAACGCGCCCTCAAGTCGAGTCCCATCAAGGTCCCCCCTCCCCGCCGCCCGCTCGCTCCTAACCCGGGCGGAGCGGGGAGCAAGCTCCTCAGAGGTTTCATGATGTAAGGACCGAACAGACTAGCGCTGTACCACCCAAGCCAGCCCGCACGGTGGAGTTTCAGGAGGAAGGCGAAGGAAGAGCTGAACCCGATCGGACGCCGGCCCGGCGGTTAAGAGTCTTGTATCGTCCTTCTATCTCACACCCCACAATACCAACCCACACCCATTGCAGTAACACCCAAATCAGATCCATTGATGTCAGTCAGGGCTACCCGATTATACAGCCACTTGCTTATACCAAGTAAGAAGGTTGTCGAGTAGGGGTACATGGAAGACGGGCCTATGAACCGCAATCCATCACATAATCAAACGTGATGGCTCTAAAGACATATTATTGGAAGTAGAACGGACCGATCTGCTCCCGTTTGAGGAATACCTCCTTAGAACTGCCCCGGGAATCCCACCTCCCTGAAAGACTTGGTTTGACAGAGATTCGGCGGACCTAAAGTAAAAACAGGAAGATCAAGGAACCCTTCACTGAGACACAGCCTCACTACAATCCAAAGTCGCTCCTGTCTTCACCTGTAATCAATCTTACTAGTGCGAACCACTGCAGCATACCTAGAGAGCCCACTCTCGTCTCGTCTGCAACCCCTCGTGGATCTCAGACGCGACCACCAGTGGGAGGGGCACACACGAGCCCAATGATATCCTACCCCAGGAGCCCGAGTCCAGCAAACCAAAGAGAGCCAGTAGCCTCATTTTCGGCCGTGCTAAACCGCAGCTTTGAAAACCTTAGCCTTACCTACCAACAAAGGAGGGAGGGCAGCAGACACTGGCCTCCAGGAAGACCAAGTAACGCATAGTAACGAAAGGCGACCTCAATTAGCGTCTAACGCCCTCCCAACTCTGCTACCTACCACCTTAACGCAGAAAGTCGCCCAATAGCTATATTCCTCCCCGCTCCAATTATAGTCCCTATGCTGCCCCTGCTGTCTTCAAAGTGCCCCTCCAGTATCTTCAAGAAAGGGAATAGAAAACCGGGTGCAAGTCATGCAGAAGCATGCGACGGCGGTTCACAAGAAACAACGCACCATTAGATACCTTGGCTGTGGAATTGAAATACCAGACCGGCACCACTGTAGTAAATGTCACTACCTAAGTGATAAAAATATACAACTTCGTCAATACGGCGTACAATACACGGCGTACCAAATGCTTCTTACCAAATTCGTCAATGAGTCGGCAAGATGGCGGGTACGTGAATGCCCGGCATTTAATGAAGAGGGTTGGGAGAGGAGGCCTACACTAAATGGCCAGAACAGTCTTACTATTAGCGCCCTCGAACGTTGTAATAGTATGCCCCATTTGTGACGCCCCTTTGTCTAGTGCCGCCAGCGACGCGACTAGACGCAGCTTGTTTACAGAGTACCTCCACAGAAAACTTGGAACAAATAGGACGCTCGTCATATGCGGAGGCTGCCACAGAAGCGTGGATGAATGGGACAGACACCGAAGTGGGCAATGGAGCTAAGTGTGTTGCCCCCCCCCCCCCCATTCCGCGAGACGCGCTGCTGGTCAGATACGCTCACCCGGGTTGCAATTCTCGGTTTGCCACTGCAAAGCAGGCAGCATGTCCCTTCCGAGCGCCCGCCGCGAATGAAGCTAGAGCAAAGCAGATCGAGCACGAGTATGCCCAAACACGACAATGTAAAAAGGTGTCGAATCAAGTGTGTCGTCGACCCATCCGCCGGAAAACGCCCAAAGAATAGTTACAGGGCAGACGAAGAAAAAAACTGACCCAAGGAGCTATACGCCAAGCACGATAGACAATGCTGAAGGCTTGCGCGTGTCTTGCAAACAGAAACATGTTCTGCTCCCGCACAGCAGCGGCAAGGAACGAGAACAACTACCGATACCGACACCTGACCCCTGCCCAAAATGACATAACGCTTCCAGAAGGCGCGAACGAGCTCCAATCAGAAGCAGCCTCTGTACGGACGAAAATCAGCCAACCCAGTTCGGCAACTAATGTCGGGGAATGCGGAAACCGCCACGGTCACGCAACACCCTCTCAGAAAGCCTGCGAGCAGAAGGGTACCCGGGGTCACAAAATGGTCTCCTGACCTATAGGATGCGTCCGCGGATGCTGCTCTTGCTCTGGAGTCCCACTCACTGCAAGAGGGCCTCGAAGAGAATTATGACATTAAGGGTAAATAACAAACGGGAGAATAAGAACTACCTCCTACGGCGATAATCGGAAAAACTCCTCTTGGAACAAAATAATTAACCCTGCGGTTGACAAAAGCAGAAGCAGAAGAACATCCACAATCCCGAAGAGGAGAGCTATGCGCTGGATCACCGGGAAGGTGCCAAATCCCGCTCAAGGGAGTCGAGGAAATCTTCAGAGGCACCGGGAGCGCCAGAAAACACGACTTCACAAAATACGCTTCCATCTTCCGAAGAAGTTCGCAAACCGATACACTGCGGCGAATTTACACTTAGAAAAGTCCCCAGTGAAAACACTGCCCCGGGTGAGGACCTTATCACTCATGGCCATCCCCGGACCGTGGATCCAGAGGCAAAGTTCCTCACTCCCATGTTTAATGAGGTCTGAAAAGCAGGCAGAACCCCTACTCCTGGAGAAAATCAAAAACCATCTTAATCCCAAGAGAGGTAACCGTGACGGAATGTCGAACTGGAGCCCGATTAACCCCGATAACTATTCACGAGGCTATGGGCCGCGCGGTAAGGAACCTGGGCCGAGAATAACAGCGCACTCTCTGCTACCCCTAAGGGCTTCACGCCCTTCGTTTGCATCCTGGAGCATAATTCTGCTCTACAGCGCCAAATCGGATTACGACAGGAGGAACATTACACTAGCGCTGCTTGATCTAGAAAATTCGTTTGGCTCTGTCCCTCATCGCACCCTTCTGGTCCCCCAGAGCTGGGCTGTATTTAAATATTTGCATTTTAAATATGTATCTTAAATACTTTTTGTTTTTGAAAAATTGTATTTTTAACTTTTTAAAGAAGTATTTTGAAGATATGTTTAAATACAAAAATAGATGTATTTAAAAAAGTAAATACTTGAAATACGTTAAATACAACTGAAGAAGAAGAAGAAGAAGAAGAAGAAGAAAAATTAACGAGAATATTTACTTTTTGTTTGCTTGTGCTAGTGAATGCAACTTATTGAAACAAAAAGAGAAGCTCCTGCCAACTGTTAAATTCGAATTTTCTTCATTTTTAAATGATAAATATAAATCATTAATAACGCTGGACAATTATCGAACAATAAATTAGTGGGGCTACAGAATGGCACAGACATTGTCGTAGTAATGTTTCCTAATTTCCTTGGTGTAGACCGACTTTACGGTCTTGCCCTGCCCGCTTGCCAGCTGCCACCCAAAATACATTTTTTAAACACATTATCTCAACTTTTCGGTTTCGTAATTGTAGATCCGAAATATTACTTTAAGAATATTAAAGAAGAGCAAAACCTCGTCCTCAATAGGAATTTTCATGGGAAAAATTGTAGCCATTTTGATGAAAATGGCGTTTAAGCGATTTCTTTACGTTATTGTATTTATGAGTACATTCGGGTTAAATAATGTCAAATAAAGTTTCTCGATAACACAACAGTTTTCTACGAAAATGAACTCAAAATTCCACATTTTCAGAAACACACGAACTTCATTTTCTCAAAAATGGCTCCATTTTTTTCTTCAATTTTTTCTAACGTATAGTGCTAATTGCACTGTTTAATATAACGTATAGTTCATTTTGGTGTACTCGTTTTTTTTTCAAAAATTAATGTAATATTTTTGAAATGTCTCTCACGCTGTTAATATGCACATTTCCATCGATTTGTATACATTATTACATTTGTGAATGGAAGTGCTTCAAATGATTTTAAAACTTTTTCGCAAACTCAATAGATTCCTGTGAAAAGGAGCTTCAAATTTCGCATTTACAGTAATGCTTAATTGCCATTTTATTGCAAAAAAAGGCTTCAAAATTTTCAATGAAAATAGCTATTTAAAAAGAGGTTATACGTTTCTTTAATATTCGTAAAATAATATTTCGGTTCCACTATAAGGAAACCAAAAAGTTGAGGAAATGTCAAAAAATGTATTTTAGGTGACGATAGATGGCAGCTAGAAAGAGGATAGGGCAAGTCCGTAAAGCCAAGGAAATTAGAAAACTTTACTACGAGAACGTCTGTGCCATTCTGTAAACACCTCTAGTTGAAATTAAAAATCTTCAATGTACGATTGCACGAAAACTATTAAAATTTTCAAAAACGTCCACATGACCTGTATGAAAGAATTGAACCATTTTCATTTGAAGGAAAAATCTCTATCTTTAATTTTGTAGTTGTTGACGCCGGAAATAATTCAATCTTATGAAATTTTCGAAAATTCAGAGTTAAGCGTGAAAATGGGGCCTATGCCACCTTTGTAAGTGTATTATACTTTATTCTTAGAAGAAATGTAAAGAGAAAAAAAATTGGAGCCGTTTTTGAGAAAATTTTAAAAATGTCCGGGGGTCTTCATCTAAAATACCCCCAAATTTCAAAAAAAGCTTTTCAAAATTTCCAAGCTTCAATTAGATCCGGGTGGTCAGGGGTTTCTTCAAATTTGAAAAAATTCTACGAATGGTTTCGACGCTAGTAGTGTTTACAGACGGACGGATAGACACACGGACAGATGGACGGAGGGATATTAAGGCTAAATGTACCAACACCAGTTCAATTTGTCGCCACCAGGAGGCAGCACCAAAATAAGCAAAATTTACTAGACCGAACGCGTCTGAAAAAAGTGCCCGATTTTCAACATGTAAACGGCAGTGGACTCCTTTTTAAAATAGAATGTACGCTACAAAGCCGTTTTTTAAAAAACGATTTCCAAACATTTTTTAGAAATTTTTTCTCATAGTTCCGGGAAGAAATTAAAAAATGTGGGCTTATAGTACGATGACGGCGTGCTTCCTGAATCCAACGCCGTGTCAACCATGCAAATCGAATGAATAGGAGCGGCGTAAAGTGAAATTTCGGAAAAACACGTCACCCCCCCCTTCCCGCTCCACACCGTTGCGTCACCCGCCCGACCCTTGTGGGCGCTCCCCCGACGCGGCCGAACGGCCAAACCCGGCGGCCTGCGGCACGGGAGGAGTCCGTGTTCTCAGGCAGGCAAGCCGGGCAGTCGCGTTTATGCTTTCGTCCCTTTCAATCTCAATATATTTTTCTCCACTTATCAAACTCGTGATGCTGTAACACAACCAAACGGTCTCGTATCATCTGTAATAGTCGTATAAAACTATATATCTTGTTCACATATTTCCGTCTTCCTTCGAATACCATCAAAACATTATTTGAGGCATTACCCAAAATATCGATTCCGATTTGGAAACTGATTTCAAAAAGAAAATTGAACTAATTGTGTAAATATCATCAATATTCCATGTTCTAACATCTTATTTTACATACATTTTACTTCCAAATCTTCCGTTATCATTCCACTACCAGAAAGGAGCCGAGATTACGCACAAGCTCATTTATCCTGCGACTCGATTTTTGATCTCAAAACGGCGTTTGTCTCCTTGATAGATTTCACCTGATGGACCTGTTTCCCCAAGTAAAATCGTCAAAGCTAATTTTAAAACTATTTTCATACTTTCGGACAAATTTGAAAAAGAGATAAAATAGCCCACAGGCGAGATGTCTCCACAAAAAATGAATGTATGTATTACAATTATGTATCCCATAATTTAAACTTCGGAAAAGTTGAAATATGAAATAATAATTATTGATTACATTGAAGAGAACCTTTTCTTAGTGTCCTTCATCGAGCTATCTCCCATCTGACCTGAGAGATGACCTAAGCCTGTCTTTGTATTTCGCACACGGAGAGGCTGTCAACGTATGCGCCGGCCGTAGGCGTAGGACCGTTCCTTCCCTCCCCGACACCTCCTTCGGCGAACTGAGGAAGCGTTGACACCCTGAGATAATCGCGAACGCTCAGGCTTTCAGGCCCAGTTTTGTTATTGTTAAAAAATGATTTCCTCTTACTTCATTTCACAATTAAATCTTAATTATTCATTAATCAGGGACCGAATACCGAAATAATAGCGGTAAAGGTATTTATACCGGTATAGAAATACCTTTACCTCTATTATACCTTTATTCAAAGTACCTTTAAAAATACCGGTATAAGACGTCAAATACTGGTATTTTTAGAGGTAGTTTACCTTTATCCGACGTCTATACCGGTAAAGTACCTCTATTTAAAGGTATTATACCGGTATTCTCTCATTAAAATACCGGTATTTTCATAAGAAAATACCGGTATTTCAGTAGAATCATACAGGTATTTGGGGGAAATTCATTGTGATTTTTTCCGCTGAGATGGCTCAGAGGAAACAACTATTTATACGGCAGAGTTTCTGACCGGGAGGTCCTAGGGTTCGAGTCCCGAGGGTGGCGGATTTTCGACACATATTCTAGCTAGGTCGAGTTCTGCCGTTGACTGGGAAGTCGAGTTCTGTCGTCAGACGGAGGGACCAGCCAACAGTCTTTCGCAGACATCAACACGAGCTCGTTCGCTGACCCTGGACCTCACGTCCGGGCGCGAACGTGTTACAGTGTTGAAAATTTATCGAATTTCTCCGTATAAATCTTGTCCTTTCTAGTAGCGATAAAAAATGAAGAAACGTGTCCTATCCATAAATGAGTCTTCCCACGCATAAAAACGTCCTTTTTGCACGACTGTGTTTATCACTAAATACGATTATTTGCTTAAATTTGAGCGTATCACTAACATTCCCGAAAATATTTTTTTCAGTTGGCCCAGTTTCCTTATTCTGCACCATAATTATAACTAAAACAATATTAAAAATTGACATTGAACGCTAATAGACATATTAACTATTCTTGCGCGAGGAAACAAGCGTTATGTTTAATTCCAAATTAATGATTGAAACATGTTTAATTTACACCCATGTATTATTTAAGAAATTTCATTAAGAAAAAATATTAATAGTAATATATAATATTAATTAATTTTAATAAATATTTTAAAATATTATTGAATTTTAATAAATTTTAAATGTTTGCATTAAATTTGTATAAATTAATTTATTATTTTGTTTGTTAATTTATAAATTTATTTAAATTAAATGTTAATTTTAATTAAAAAGTAAAAATGTTAATATTAATAAACTCTTTTAAATTAATTAATAATGTTAGTATATATTTCTCATTATTAAGGAAAAAACACTCTTCTCGAAGTGGGCTCCTCCAGATGCATTTTACAATGTAAGCTACCCACGTAGAAGGGATCCCTTGCCCACATGCAATGTTAATAGCTAATAATAATAGTAGTAATAATAATAATAATAGTAATAATAATAATAGTAATAATAACATAATAATTTACTTTTATTACAAATTTTCTCAATATTTGCAGTTAATGTCAAAATATATTAAACCCTTAATACTGACCAGGAAAATAACATTTTATTTTAGCCTTATATATTAATGAATAATTAAGATTTAATTGTGAAATGAAGTAAAAGGAAATCATTTTTTAACAATAACAAAACTGGGCCTGAAAGCCTGAGCGTTCGTGATTATCTCAGGGTGTCAACGCTTCCTCAGTTCGCCGAAGGAGGGGTTGGGGAGGGAAGAAACGGTCCTACGCCTACGGCCGGCGCATACCTTGACAGCCTCTCCATGTGCGAAATACAAAGACAGGCTTAGGTCATCTCTCAGGTCAGATGGGAGATAGCTCGATGAAGGACACTAAGAAAAGGTTCTCTTCAATGTAATCAATAATTATTATTTCATATTTCAACTTTTCCGAAGTTTAAATTAAGGGAGGTTTTCAATACATACAACGTATGCAAAACGTAAACGCCCGAACACAAAACATTTACAATAATAAGAATAGAATTTAATACAGTTGTTTAATATATATACAAAATAATAATTTAAACAATAAATAACAATTATGAAATGATATTTGATTAATAAACATTTTGTGAGATATTATTAACTAAAGTAACCTATTTTTTCAACATGTATGGATGGTAAGCTATATTTCTTCATTGAAAAAACCGGTATAACCTTTATGGACGTCCATACCGGTAAAGACGTCCTATAGAGGTATTTTACCGGTATAAAAGAATAAAGGTATTTGCAAAAGGTATGGAAAAATACCGGCATTATACCGGTATTCAATACCTTTTCGGTCCCTGACATTAATAAATAGGGCTAAAATAAAATGTTATTTTCCTACTTTATATTAAGGGTTTAATATATTTTGACATTAACTGCAAATATTGAGAAAATTTGTAATAAAAGTAAATTATTATGTTATTATTATTATTAGTATTATTAGCTATTAACATTGCATGTGGGCAAGGGTTTTCTTCTACGCGGGTAGCTTACATTGTAAAGTGCACCTGGAGGAGCCCACTTCGAGAAGAATGTTTCTTCCTTAATAATAAGAAATATATACTAACATTATTAATTAATAAAAAAGAGTTTATTAATATTAACATTTTTACTTTTTAATTATAATTAACATTTAATTGAAATAAATTTATTGTAATAACGTCCTCCTCTTATAAAACAACTATAATCGCCCTTCGTTAGGCGCACCAAAATATGTAATGAACCACTACCTGTTCTACAGAGCGTTCAAAAAGTCTCTCCGCAGTGGCCGACTCCCCACCCCACCAGCCTTTACGGGGAAATGGCAACATCGCGGGCTCATTCAGTGCAACGGCGTTCAAATGTTATTCCCAGAAGCGCGCTCGCTGCAAGCTAGCAGCAGCTGAAATAAAAATACGTGATCGTATTATTTGTATCCAAGTGACACTATTTATTTATTTAGTCAAAAACTGTATGTGACGCATGGGGGAGAAAATCATCACATTCGGTTTGACTAAATACAAGTTATTTGGAATTGAACGACAGGCAATCTTCTGTATGTGAAGTTTACGAGTTGTTTGTTGTGAATGAGGACTCAGATTATAACTTTCAGAATGCTGACACTGGAAGAACGTGTATTTTTGGTGGAACATGTGTTTCGAGCAAGTAATAAGTACACGGATGATGTGAAACAAATGTTTGTGGCAAAATTTCCAAAAGTACGCGATTTAATTGCGAAATTTAGACAAGCAGGTTCTGTAACAGATGCGCCGAGAACTTTCTTTGGATCTGTTGGAAGAAGTGTTCGGGAAGCGCATAATTTCGAAAGGGCTATGGCCGCCACGATCACCGGATCTCACACCTGATTTCTTTTTCTGGGGTGCAGCTAAAGGAAATGTCTACAAAACTCGTCCCAAGACCATTGATGAATTAAAAAACTCAATATCTTTGTATGTAATGTCCATATCTCAAGAAAGTTGGAAAAGAGTTTTTGATAATAAATGTAAAAGAGTAGCGCTTTGCCTTCAAAGTTCTGGGTAAATATTTTCAACAAATGATCTAAGAAGATAATTATGAAGAGTAAAAAATAAACTGTTTATTTCAAATGCTTTTTATTTTAGTGTCACAATATTTTCCCCCACTGCATTTCATGTTTCACATCACCCTCCTTTGTTGCTGTTGCATAACGGACCAGGGCGAATGCGCCGTCGCGGCGCGATTCAGCCCGCGATGTTGCCGTTTCCGCATTAAAGATGATGGAGTGGGGAGGAAGCCACTGCGGAGAGACTTTTTGAACGCTCTGTAGATCAACTATAATCTTTATAATCGTCCGGCGTTACAACGCCAATATAATAACCAAAACCCGCTCTTATCAATTGCCCTGTTTATACTCAGCTTCCACCTCCAAGGTTGCCCGTCCACTAGCTGCTCCAACAGAACCTCCGATATTTTCTTACTTACACATAAAATCTGGGTGTGAGGTTGTGGCTGACCTGTACAGGATCTAACAACTATTCAGGCACGTGGGCGTAGGGCATTAACTAGCTACATGCAACAATTAAACTACGTTCGTTTAATTTAATGTCGAACCAGGTGATGTTCGCCGTTGTTTATTTTCTTTAATTCCTGTGCTAGTTCGTTATTTCAGTTGAAATATATATAAACTGGGGTCGTTGCTCTCCCATGACTCACATAAAACAACGACAAAACAAAATAAACACAACGATATAATATACTTAAATTACATGACACAAAATCCAAAATATTTCCATTCATACTGACATTTATAAATGAACTCATTCATACCCGAATGCGCATTCTGCCTGTATATCTATTGAATCTATTTTACGTTAAGACAGAACTTGATCTTGTACAGAAGCTAATTTTAATCTTTCTTCTCCTTCAAAATGTGAATTTCATAACAAAAAACAACAACAAAGTTTCATGAACTTCGATTTTGCCGAAAACGCTGTAATCCGCAGCAAACCATTGTTGCGCGCCGTCCTCGCTGTATATTATGCAGCATCCTCCAAATCCATCCTCCCGCAGCATTTCTCCATCACCCCACACATTACCAAAAATTTCTTGAACTCGCTAATATCTTCTTAGCATGTCCTTTCATTCCCCTATCATCCTATTTCCATTACGCAACTAGTAACGCGATTATCTATCGCATGCTATATTTCCTCCAAAATGTTCTATTATTGAATATACTGCGACACATAAAATATTTCCGCGTTACGCATTGTTATTACGAACACCATTGCCTAAACTCACTATATCCATTCATGTTCACCGTGTTTCTCGCACAATTGCATACTAAAATTTTATCTTTTTTCGGAGCGTTGTTCCCCACATACGCATGATCGTATTGTGAACGGCGGGCAGCACATGCCATTCAATCTATGTGTGGATTCTGTAGGCCTACGTATATCTAAGAAGGGTGTTCATGACCATTACCTCTGCTTGTTAACTGCGATTAGTTATCACTAGACATCGGATGTTTAGGGAAATGCCTATCTTTTTCTAGAGAACTTATTTAAAGGCTGATAATATATGTCCACGAATCATGACAATTGATGACATTTGACGGAATTTTATAATGCTTATTTTTGCTTATTTTAGCATAAATGCCTATTTTTTGCATAAATACCTTTTTTAGAACTTTTTTTGCCTTTTATTTAGTATACTTATATACAATGCTAAGATATCGGAAAATCGGCGATGGTCCAACCTGACCATTCATTACGAAACATTCAATTCACGTCTTGAAATTTAAAATTACGAGAGAATTCCTGAAAGTACACCAACTGATTTTTCTCCATTTCCCTATTTCACAAATACTAGCCATGATCTGAGAACTTGGACGATTGACAATACGCCGAGGCAACCGAAATTTTAAGTGCAAATAATATAAATTCTCAGAAGGTTTCAGTGTTGCTAGTGTTGGACTGCTAAAATATATGCCAGTCACATCGTTCAGATATCGTTCTCCGCATTCAAACTGATTTTGTCTCCCAGTCGTCGCAAATTTGAAATTGTGATCCTTGAAAAGTTACTGGTAATGAGTAAATATTACTGGTTAATGGAAACTATTAAGAATAAAATGTAGAAGAGTTGTAAATGTGTAAATCTAGTTTTACATTAAGATATACGAACTGGTTTTGTGTATTTAAGTTTACAAAATAATATATACAAAAATTACAATTTTCCATTTAATTGTGTATGTAACTTATGACAGTGCCTTTTCCTTCCTTATTCTTGACTTTTTCAGTGCCTTTTTAGGCGCCTAAAAGACGATTTTTTAGTGCCTAAACATCCGATGTCTAGTTATAACCATTAATTATGGTTGTACTTTGTAATAAACTTACAATGAGATTCAGCTGATAGATTGAAACAAGGGATGAACTTGGGAGGAATGAAATGAGCGAAGAAAATGTTTGAAACGCCAGGCGGGCCGTTCAGTCACCTCTCCCAACTGCTGTTGGCACATGAGGAGGCAGAAAGATTGAAAGCGCGGAAATAGTACCAGTTCGTTGCTCTAACGGCATTTTAGTCAAGGCCGCCTTGAACGGTAGTCGCACGTGGGGCACGCGAGTGGCGAATGATTTTCGCGAAATAGCAGTCTGATTGAGGCCAGCTTTGTCACGCATTTTGCAATTTCTTCGGAAACTCGCATTACTTCATGAAAGTGAAAAACAATCTGAAAACTGCTGAAGAGTTAAATGGAGAGATGTCATGGAACATCGGTACCTAGTCCCCGAATTTATGCACAGGGACCTCTTCTCATTGCAAACTAATGGCGCAACACCATAAGACAAACTGTCTCGTGTCAATTATAACGGTTAGGTAAAATTGTGTGTTTTGCGTCATGAAAATGCTAGGCCTCAAGGCCATTCAGCTCGCTTCTCTCCGTTTCGGCCCTCGCGAAGTGACTCAGGCATCAACCGATGTCACTGCACTGCCTGAGACCAGGAGGTCCTGGGTTGGGGTCCCGACGGAGGTAGGATTTTCGATACGAGCTTGTCAGCCAGGTCGAGCTCAGTCGTATTCTGGGGGAGAATTCTAGCGGCCGGTTGCTCTAATCGGTAGTTTTCCGTGGTTTCTCCGATCAACACCAGGCAAATGCCGGAGCAGTACCCTAACAAACGGGCCACGGACTGAGCGCGATCTCTCCTTTCTCTTCCTTGTCCTATCCTCACCCCTTACTTACACACTAACATACAGTACACTGCTACACTTGACGGGAGACCGGTCGAGAGCTTAGACCGGGCTGAGGCGGTGCCCTGTATAGGTATTGGTATATTGTAGGTATTGATCTGGATATCGCGTACGCTTCAATTCCTCGGTGTAGAGGCGACCCTTGACCGGTTCGTCTTGCATGTCATCGATCGAATGTCACGGGATCGGACAGATGGATGTGAGAGATTTTGAATAGTTCGGTTCCCCATCGTGCTTCATAGCTTTTGTACGTGCTCACCCGCACGATGTCGCCGACGCGTAAAGGCCCATTCACAATGCAATCACAAACATAAGCATAACACAAGCGAAGAGTTGGTGTATTCACAATGTCGAACATAAACACAGGCAAAATAAGAGTTTCTATTGGCTATGAGACGCAGCACACGAATCGACACGAATAGTTCGCCTATCGACTTCGATACTCGATTTTGAGTTAACGAACTGTGATTGGCTTATTCCTTATGTCTGACATAAGCATAGCACATATGCTTATGCGAACGCATTGTGAATGAGTCCACTTGTAGACGTAGTCCAAACTTTTATGTTAACGCCATGCTTATGCTTATGTTTGCATTGTGAATGGGCCTTAATCGATTTGTCTTCAGGAGACGCGGGTCGAGCGTTTTCCGCCTTCATTAATCTGTCGTCTTTCGCTTTCATGCCGAACGTCCTGTTTGGCATTGTTGTAATCTCGGCGGAGGGAGGGGAGCATGAGGGTCCAGCGGCTCGTGCCCTCGGCGGAGAACCGCCTCCACGTGCGCTCTTTGAGCGTGCGAATGAAACGTCACGATGGTGGCCTTGACGTTCGAAAAGGTGGCATAACGTCGAATGCCGCGCTCTTGAAACCAAGAGGTTTCAAGCTGAGCGTGCTGTTGTAAAATTCGGCACCTTGATCGGTTTGTATGAAGTTGAGATGTAGTCCGCTTGACGTCCCGATGCGATCGAAAGCCTTCGGGATTTCCGCTCCCGTTTTTTACTTTCTCGTATACGTACGTATATACGGAGTAATATACGAAGTATAGAGAAAGTTATGTAATTCTGCGCGAAAAAACGGCGGATTTTCGGTGGAAAAAATTCATTGTCGGGCTCTGGTGACGAAAAAGTGCATAAAACCAGTTGCTAAATTAATACAAGTAAATCCTCCAACATGTGGTGTAGCCAGAAACCATGTTTTGTGGGTTCTTGATGCCGAAAAATCAACTGAAACCAAAACGTCCGTCTGTGAATACTGCTAGCGTCTAAACTACACGTACGATCTTTTCCAAATTGAAGAATCCCCTTACGATCTGGTTTTAGTTGAAGCTTTGAAATTTTCAAAAATGTTTAAAATTTGGGGGTACTTTACATGAAGCCCCCCGGGACCTTTTCAAAATTGTCTCAAAAAGGCTCCAAATTTTTTCTTTAAATTTCTTGTAAGAATAGAATAAAATACTTATAAAGGTGGCGTAGGTCCGATTTTCACGGTTAACTCGGAATTTTCCTACAACTATAAAATTGAAGATACCGATTTTTCCTTCAAATGAAATGTTGCCCATGAACGGTTCTTTCATTAAGGTCATGTACAGCTTTTTGAAAATTATAGTTTGTGCAATATTTGCAATTAAAAAAGATTTTCTCAAAAACTGCTCTAAATTTATTCTTCAAACTTTTTCAATGGCTAGTGGTAATAGCACTGTTTATTATGACATAATGTTAATTTTGGTGTATTCATTTATTTTTTCAAACACTACACCAATGTATTTTTTTTTTTTTTTTTTCAATATCTCACACACCGTTGATATGCACATTTCAATGTATTTGTATACATTGTTTAATTAGAGAGTTGATGTTCTGCAAATTACTTCAAATGAAGTTTTTCGGAACTCAATAGATTCTTGTGAAAAAAAAAAGAAGAGATAGAAGGCAGCAGGCAAGGAGCATTTTTCACACAGCACTACATTACTTTCTCTATGCAACGAACTGTATATTACTCCGTATATATGAGAAAGTTAAAAAGTTCTTCCTTTTAATAAAAAATAATTAATATTATCTTTTAATTACTTTAAAAACTTACAAAGGTAGTTAACATCAGCAGATATAATAAAGTGACTATATCTTCTGAGAAGTATACCTCTCAATAGTGGGAACAAACAATAAATAATTAAAATATTCTTACATACATGAGGAAGGATTAATCAATTGCAAGAAAAGATTAACAAACCATAACAGAACCGCATGCTTTCAAGCTACACAATGTTTATTTTCAGAGAGATATTGAGAGTACATTCACACACACAGATACAAACACATTGCAAATTAGATAAAGATAAAAATGTTTACTAAACATCAACTGGTACCACAGTTCCCACCCCTCAACCAAAAAAAAAAGAAAACTTGAGATTTAGCAGTTTTCTCTATTCTTACGCTGCACATGACATTCATTTCTCAATCCCATATATGTACAATGAATTCACTGCAACTTGAAAGCCATCTAGTCGTTTTATCTAATGTTGAAAGATACGTCGGTGTTAAAGATCTGAAGTACAAAAATGTACCAACATATATCTCATTTCATAAATGTTTATTGATAATTAAATGCTGATAGAACATTTATTAAAGCTTTTCCGACAATCCTGGTAGTATATAGTAACTCTTGAGAAACTTGTAACAGTACAAATAAGAATAATGATAATAATAGTAAAAAATACATTTCAATAAGCTAAGATCTAGTTAATATATTCACTATTTCATCTGGAATATAACCACTCACTAGCAATTGTTGGAATAATATAAATTTACAACTTGCAACTCTGCACCTGAGAAGAATATAAGTTATCAAATATGTTTCAACCCAATTTCATCGGCAGCCCCTATTCCAATTAATTAGAAAAATCAGAGGAATGGGAACACTGAAGGGAACTTTATCATAAGGGTCATCCTGAATATTTATTATTACTGCAATCTCTGAAGCATCCTTTCTTACTTGTAATCAACAGTTTTCTATATTCTTCACAGTATATACCACATAATAATCTCAAATATAGCAGTGCTCAGAATAAATGAGTATGTTATATTAGTGACATTTCTGCAAAATATCTCAAGAAAATATTTTATATAATTAACTTACTTCTCCACAGTAATCTGTTTCAATGTTTCGTTTCATTTTCTTCTTGCTTTGTGATTGAAAGCAGTATCATGACGCTGATAATACCTTTATATTGGCTCCACACCAACTTGATAGTGTGTATGTGTGTATGTGTGTGTGTGTGTGTGTGTGTGTGTGTGTGTGTGTGTGTATATATATATATAGATACATACACACACACACACACACACATACTATAAGCCATATCAACAAAAGATATGGCTTATTTCAATAAGAAACTTTTTCAGAATCAGTCTCAGAAGCTTATATAAATTCTATTAGCAAACTTTATGTTCTAATTAAAATTATATCACTGATTTTACTACAAGATTACTGAACGCAATTGGATTGAATACATGATATTCTCCATTCTTTATAGCGATGTAAATAACGTTGAAACAACTACTTTTGTGACTGAATTGTATAGTAGCAATACTTGTTTTATAATCAGTTATTTTAAAAATGATGAAATGAATTTCATAAAGGAATGTTTTGTACGTTCCTAAAAGAACCATTGTTAAAAAATATTGCTCACCAGCACAGAATGAACAGCTGCATAGTTCATTACATAAATGGATGTACAAAACAATCGAGATAAAAATCTTTCATTTACTTCTGAAACACCTCTGCTATCACAGTTTCTTAAAAGACATTTATTTCTCTTCACTTTGAGAGAATAATAATTCTGCACCTTTGATGAAACCACCTGTTTGTAAGAATCTATCTCTTTCCTTCATCTTAAACTTTTTCTCAAGCAGCACTCTACTCTTATCTTGTCACGATCGATAGGCAAAAACTAAAAGGTAATTGTTAAAAACAATATATAAAATGATCTAGCAAATAAAGCAATATTAAACCACAATATAGCTGCTTCAAGCCAGACAAGTAGTTTTCATGTTACAAACAAGTAAATTAAGATGTTTTGCTTGCCTTTTGAATATAATCATGTCATGAAGCAGACAAAAGGCCTGCCAAATAAACCAATTCCCGTTAGTTGAACTTCTTATTTCTGTAGTGAAGTCTCCACATATTAACTAAATACAGCATACAGGAAATATTAACCTTCGTCTTGAACATAGTTTCAAAATATTTTTCCGTGAACATTTTCCTTTGGGGGAATGACAATACGAAAGGTGGTTTCATGGTTTTAAGACAAGTTCGCCAATGCTCGTGAAATAAAAGCGAATAATTTTTGTGTTTATCATCAACCACGCACCTTGGCACGATCCCTGTGGTGTGGCAACAGTAACTGTCAAAAAACCGGTCACATGACTGAACGCTCTGTATGATACAGTGGACAACGCAGAATCAAATATAGAGAGAGCACGAACTCTTGAGAAGGATCTAGAGAAATTACCAATGAAAAATCTACAAAGTAAACAATCAAAAATAATTAATTCAAGGGCAAATAAAGATATTGAAATTTTCAATTCATGCTGTATTTCTATATTAATAAAATCAATAATTATGGAGAAATTCTATTTAATTTTGACATCAGATATAGTGAACCAAAATGGTTAGTCCCAAGAAGTTCACTATAACCAGAGTCAACTAAATAGACACCTATTCAAGTGAATAACTTGAGATATATATATACACATACACAGTGTATAAAGAAAAAATAAACTCCTGTAAAAATAAATGTTTTAATTCACCATCAATAAACATTACAATATAAATATAGAATATAACACTATAAAATAGGCTGTATCTCAGAACATCACATCAAAGGACAAGATAAGGAAAGTTGGGGGAAAAAAACAACCAGGAATTTTTTTAGGATGCTAACAGTATTCTTCACATATCCTTATTCCATCCCAATATTAAGTATGAAGTATGAATCAGCAACCCAACAAAAGGTTCTTGATCAGCACTAAACTGATACATTTGTACACAACTTTCTTGTTTATTAACCCTTCGATGCAGAGCATAGTTTTTATCCAAGAGAATGAAGTGAATGAACAAACAACAAACTTGTGTCTCCAATGAGGTGAGTGGTGTGCTGCCACTCAGCTGCACATCAGTTCAGTGGCAGCACAGAATTCAGAATGTTCATTGTATAATTTCTAAAGGTTATTATCAAAATTTGCTGATAAAAATTATACAAAATTAACAGAGAAAAAAGTAACCTAGCATACTCCTTGCATATCATGCGTGGATTCATTACCACAGCAAACATAAATTTAATGTGAAATTTAGTTGTTGCTTACATGAAAAGGAAATTTCACATACATTCTCAATCACCAGCTCAATTGTCTTTCAACTGCAAGTTACCGATTCATTCTGCATATTGAATTGAACGTTTTTAATCTAATCATTGTTTCACCACCTTCTCTGGACAATTTCCATGAACGTTTCCCAATCCCAGAAGTTGATACACAATAAGATTTGCAGTCTACCACTACATCCAAATTACTTTGTTGGTTGGTACACATCTTCGTTTACCCCTCTTGTTTGAAGTAACAAACAATATTTGACATATCTTCATTTGATTTTCTGTGGCATATTTCAGCAATTTCTTTAATTTTATGGAACTAATTTAATATGTGTATACTTATCCAGGAGGAATGTGTACTGCAGACATTCAGTTTATCAGTGACAGCTTATTCACAACAGTTTAAATTCACTTCATTCCCTTGGATAAAGAAACAGCTGGACACTAGCATTCCAACATGGGTGCAAGGAAAGCATCAGCCATAGTAGCTAGTCAGCTCAATGTGGCACAACAGTGGGCTTCGATCTCCACATGGAATCCCACCACAGAAAGAAAAATTCCTTACTGTGTAAATACAGAGATCTGCAAAAAGGGGGTAAAGGGCTATGTTATCAGCATTCTGTATTGAAGGGTTATGAAAGTTTCACTAGTTATTTCAACACATTTTAATGCTATCGCTATGAAACTATGCACTATTGAAATGAAATAAATATAAAGTTGATCATCATTTTCCATTATTTATATTTGGAAACAAAAAATGATTTTCATCTCAGAGTGGATCATTTATCTTTAGCTAGACAATTCCTTTCTCAGCTTCAAGACTTTCACTATTGCTGAAAGAATTATTTTGAGCAGCGAGTTCTTCACTAAGAACCGTGCTGTCAAAAATCTATACAAGGAAGAAGATAAAGGGAGAGGAATGAAAGGGTCACAGATTTAAAACAGCTGATTTCCAGGCAGCTGTGATGCATTATCTTCCCATGGCACTTCGAAGAGAAGCTCTGTAGTCTGCAATAAGAAAAAAAACAGGATACCATTAAGTTTGAAAAATAAAATATACACCCAAGAAAGAAAAAACAAACTAACACCTCACCCAAAATTACAGGCACCACCACCATCAAAACAAATATTTTAGAAATGTCTCTACAAGGAGCAATTTTTGAATGAACTAGTATTATGTAAGAAAATGTGACACAAAACCTTTCATTACAGGAAGAGAAATTGCCCCACTACAGACCATCAAAATATTAGTAGTCAGCCTAGAAAGAAAAAGTGCTCAAGTGAAATAAAATACATTTTGAGCAAGGATTCTGACCACAAATGAAAATTTGTTCAACTGAACTCCAATTCTAAACAGCCATTCAAATCTCCTCCACACCGTAAAAGATTTTTAAAAAAAGTTAATATTTCTTTGGTGTTAGAATTCAATATTTTTAAAACATAAGGATTTAAAAACCTAATTTAAAAAATTAAGTTCATAAAATAATTCTCGATAAACTTTGGTTATGTGAAAATGTTTTCATACAAGGAAAATTGTTTCAAGATTTTATTTTTACTGTGGGCTTACCAAGTCCAACATAATGCAATTTCTAATACAATAATGCGCAATCCAATACAAGCACACACCCTCAAGGGTTGACTGATTTCTTACCCCCATTAGTTCATATTTTGTAACTTAGTAATTATGTCAAAATGCTTTTGTTTGTTTTAGTTTTATAAAGTTCCTTTAACGAGTTTACCCCACTGGACTTTGTATTACGTTGGACGTGAACTCTATTGTGCTTATCTGCACTGTATTTTACTATGTGCAGTTTCACAATAATTAAAAATAAATAGTTTAATTAAATATAAATGAATGATTTAGAGCATATTAAAAACGTTGTATGTTTTGTGCTATTTATACATCAGGTAGATCCACTACACAAAAATTACACACATTGCATGTTCCAAATGGAAAGATAGTCACAATACATTGAAGAAAAAGTTATCAAGCAGCTCATATCGCATCCATACCAACGAATGAAATGACATTAGACAACTCAAGGACAAGGATCTAGCAGAGGAGCAGCAAGAAAAAATTACGGAAAGAACATATAACAAATCTTAAAATTATACTGAAGAGGTTTGTTTTTCAATTACAATCTTATTTTTGATATTAGAATGAACTCAATTGAAACTTTATAAAACTCCTCCTTCTGATGAATGCCTATATTTTTATATATAAAAACATCATCAACAACAGTTCCTCTTTAATTTAAGACACGAAGATGTTTCTCCCCTCCCCCATTCCTTGATGGTTGAAACATTGCTCGTAACCATCTCCAATTTTCACACAGACTTAACAGAAAGGAGCAGCTAGAAACTTCAACAGTATTTATGTTATAGTGTACTATACTGTAAATAATGTAAATATTTTAGTCTAGTTAATTTGCATTCCAACTTGATTAAAAATTAGGTAAGTAATGTAATACATATGATACAAACCTTATTAATTTATGTTTGATTTGTACAAGATTGTAATTTCAATTCTGTTTATTATCCACTGTTGTGAAGTGGAACTTATGTTTTGACTGCAGTAAGAATCCCATATTGAAAAAGGTGCATAATTTTTCTTTAAACCAGAGGGCTGAAGATGGCTACAAGATATAAGCCGAAACATTGCCAACGCTAACTTATAACTAGGGCCCGGATTTTAATGACCTAAAAATCAGCGAAATATGCAAGCATTTATGACCTAAAACTTACATAAATATGACCTTAAAAAATAAAATATGACGTTATACAAGATTTTTAAAAATCCCTGTTGATTTTTTAGGTGTAACAAATACAAAATTCACTCAAGAACAGATTCTGAGTACGGTACATACAGTTTGCAGTCTTTGGAACTAACTAGCATTTTAAAAAAATGCTAGTGTCTGTAAAACAAATCAAGTACAGTACAATAAAACCCATCAAACAAAATGTCTTGCTTTACTACTGCATACTTCTTATTTCCTCTCAGTCTTCAGCTTCTAGTGAGTTGCATTGGATCACAAGGTGTATTTTCAGGTTTTCCATCTTAAAAGATGTCACTGAGGATAGTTATGTATCTCAACATCACATGACATCACTGGAGTGTATTTAAAGGCGGTGATGTCACTGCAGAGCAGCTTTGTTTCATTATCTTCAAATGCTACTGCATTTACAGAAATTATATTGCTAATTTGGTACATTGTAGAATATTCAGAATTTCGCTGAAGCTCAGCAATTTGTTGTACACTATTTCACCCACATGACCAAGAGGTCGACTCAACTCACTTCGTTCAAATTCACTTACGTTTCAAGAAATTCTTTATGTTATAATTTTTGAGTTTATTTGTGACAATATCATCTGATACACTGTCAAGTGAGACACATTTTCAAGTCTTTTATTCATGTGTCCTTAAAAATATGACATATATAGGCATTTTGGGCAAAATTTGTTCAAAATATGACATTTTATTAAAAACTGTCCTTAAAAATATGACAAATATATGCATTTATGGCAAAATTTAGCCAAAATGTGACCTTTTACTAAAAATGGGGTAAATATGACTTATATGCAAAATAAAAAATACGTTTTTCTAATCAACAATACCTGGATTCGTGTATAAATTGTTTTAAAATTCTCCCGAAGGTTCAGAAAAATATATGACTTGTCATTAAAATCCGGGCCCTACTTATAACGTAGTAAAAGAATAAATCCCAGACACGATATTACATAGAATTATAAAAAATAAGGTCTTAAATTAAAAAGGAAGTCTTTTCTCTGCAAAAATTTCAAAACTCCCAAAACATTGTGAATGCACATAGTAAATAAATAAAGAATTGATGGGAAAGTAAGGCCTGGGAAGAAGAAGAAGAAGAAGAAGAAGAAGAAGAAGAAAAAAAAGAAAAAAAAGAAGAAAAAAAGAAGAAAAAAAGAAGAAAAAAGAAGAAGAAGAAAGAAGAAAAAGAAAAGAAGAAGAAAAAAAGAAGAAAAAAGAAGAACAAGATAAAAAGAAGAAGAAAAAAGAAGAAGGAAAACAAACACTACCACCCAACAATACCACCTTCCTAGAGTGTTTGAAAATAAACTCAATGTTTGTATCCTAATCTACAAAATTAAATCTGAACTGTTTGACTAAGATCTTTGAAAGATTTGAAGGAGGCCTGCTAGTTGATGTAACACACATTAAATTAAGTGGACTTTTTTGAAAAAATCTACCATTTCAAATCAAATAAAATGCAGAAAACATTATTAAACAAAAACATTCTCAATTCCTTAAATGTTACAAGAATTTTTTTTCAGAAATGATAGAAAATATAGAAGAGCTAGTTTCATGATTTAAATAAAGGACTGGAAGTACTGAAACTGGAAGAAATCAAACTAAGTTAAACCACAATGGAAATCGATTCCCAGAAGGAATATGGCTGGGTATTCGAAGCTTCCAAAAAATTATTGTTAGGATGTATCCAGATCACTTACAGAAGAGCAAGACTATGCTTGAAAGCTTGAAATCTGTATCAATGCACAATAATTTGATAATATGAAAAGAGAGACCATCCACTGATAAATTGAAATTCATTACATACTGGAATATCACATTCACCTGGTTTGAAGTTTTTAAAGTCTTGTTATGACACCAAATTTCATCAACAACAAAAGAAAGCAACTCTGGACTTGATACTCACAGATGAAGAAACCATTGCTACTCTGAAAGTAACCATGAATAATATTATAAATTTTATGTCAATTGAATTTCTAGCTCACAACATAAGTTCCCTACCAGGCAGATCATTCACCACTAATTTGATTTGTCTGAATGAATAAACTTAAGTTTTGAATATTAATCAACCTATTGATGTAATCTACTTACGCCTGTAGTCTCAATCATGGGTTACATTGAGCGTAATCTGCAAAGCAAGGAAATCGAGAAACAGGTTAACACTCTGCTAACCGAGTTCTTATTCACAAACAGCGGTCATCAGAGAATTTATGGATTTGAGGATTACCCTTGGCTAGAACATTGACTATAGAGTATCTCAATCTCATGGTATGGTTTGTAAACAATGGTTATTTAATAGCCATTTTTTGGCAAATTCAGATATCTTGAAACATTCAATTGTAAGTAGTTGCTACACAAATTTTTCAATGAAATTTGTATAATTATAATAAACCATGTTCATTAATAAAACAATAATAAATTCAGCATAATTGTCGTAAAATTCAAGGACTGGAAGTAATCCTGCCCAGATGTTGGTTATTTTGCCAGAAAACAAAATGTTATTTATGTTTTTTGATGGGGGTATACTACAATAAATATGAAACGTATACAACACTTTAGTTTTCACATAATATTCCAAAACTTATCTGCAAATTTGAAGCAGATTGTAACTTCAAAACTGAAAATGTAACATACGCAAAATTTTAAAAAATACATAAATTTCAAAATTCAGTAACATTTTTTAATATCACTGAATTTAAAGAAAGATTTAATTAATGCCAATAATCAATATTGATTATAAACAGGAAACTCTATCTAAACTGGAACCTGTACAAGCTGGAATCCTGCCTCAACCGGAAAATTTCTCCGGCCCTTGAAGTTACAGGTATTTTACACAGCACAAAACATAATTTGTCCAACGCGGAAACAGAACGGTTTTCATGTCCTACAGGGGAAAAAATCTTTATAAAACGGAATTTCTGTGAATTTAACTCCATTGGCAGAGACACGAGGTATTCCTACTGTAATTAATGCATATGGAAGTCTTTTTTAAATTCTCTATCCCACACGATTTAGTCCTGACAACTTCACTGTGTTGGAGAGGGGCTTAAGCTCACAGTGTAGAATACGACCTTGGAGTCAATTGTCTCTCAAGGTTTTGGCTGTAGGGGAATCCCCCCCCCCCCCCCACACACACACACACACCACCGAATGTAGGAAGGTGTTTGGCATGGTTTCTATTTGTGCCTCTCCCTGCTCCCAAATTGTAACCCTTTGGTCAGAGACTCATTGCTTAAGGCCATGCATGGGTATCAGAAAATCATAGTACTCTGGGCTGTAAGGCATTGTGCGTTGAAAGAGTCAGCAAGCAGTCCAATTGCTGCCATTAGGCAGTGAGGTGGTGTATATATTTGAGTTTCACAACCAGTTTAACATTGTGAAAACCATAAAACTAACATTAGATGAATATGTCAAACTTACAGAAGCAAGAGAAACTCAGCTGTCAATGAAGAATGTTTATTCATTTATCCGTGATTTCTTCCATATACGTTATATGTAAAATCTATTTTAATAATCCTAATAGTCTTGTAATTTTTACATTACTTTCATTATTCCTTTAATTATTTACATTAATTTACCAGTTTCAGAAAGGAAATATCAATATCACAAGTGTCGTCAATTGGACACCCCTTCATAAAACGGAAACCACCCTAAACCAGAATATTTATTTGTCACGTTTGATTCCGGCTTACACAGATTTTACTGTATCTGCCTTATGATATCTTATCCCATTACTTCTATGAATAGTTTCTGTTAATGTAGTCTGAACTAGATTATGATTCCAACATGAAAAATGTTTTTAGAATATTCATGTCTGGTGTGCTTTGCAGAGTTGGATTTCTGAACTTAGGACTGTAAAACATGTAAGGGCTGTTGTATAAGGGAAGTAATTAGAACAATGTTGTTTTGGTTTGTCAATGAGGACATTTCTATTTTCTAGTAATTTTATCATTTTAAAGCATTTGTGGAGTGCAGAATTTATTTTTTCGTTTACTTTTTTTCTTCTTTTCTTTAATCAATTCTATGATCTCAATTGTATATGAATTAATAAATATTAAATTAATAAATTAATAATTAATAAATATTAATAAATAAATAAATATTCGTCCGGTTTAGATGAATTCCCAGATTCTTTGTTAAAGACTTGTGCGTATGCCATTATACACCCGTTAACTCACATATTTAATGCATCTTTATGCACTGGAACGTTTCCAGATATTTTCAAAACAGCTAAAATTAAGCCGCTCTTCAAAAAAGGCAACAAAAATGAAATTCAAAATTATCGGCCCATCTCTCTTCTATCAGTTTTTTCAAAAATATTAGAGAGACTTTTTTACGTACGAATGGAAACCTTTCTCACTAAACACGACGCGCTTTCAGATTGCCAACATGGATTTAGAAAATCAAAATCAACGGAAACAGCTATATTTTCTTTTCTTAAAGATGTCGCCTCATCATTAGATCAAAACGAGGCACCTATTGGATTATTTTTAGATCTCTCAAAAGCTTTTGACATCATTGATCATGACATTTTACTTTCCAAATTACCTTCATATGGAATCCGTGGTATTGCTCTAGATTGGTTATGTTCGTACCTTAAACAACGATCTCAGAAAGTTGAAATACCTTACTGGAATGATGGAACATTACGTACGCACCTTTCCGACTCTTTGCCCGTTGCATGTGGAGTTCCTCAAGGATCGATTTTAGGGCCTATTCTGTTCCTACTTTACGTAAACGATATGCCCTCGACGATTCGAAACGGAAGAACGGTTCTCTTTGCGGATGATACGAACATCCTTTGCAATAAAGAAACCGTAAATAGTACAATATCAGATGTTTCAAATTGGTTCCGAAATAACAAATTAATAGTAAACGAAAAGAAAACGGTTTTAATGCAGTTTTCCATTTCAAATAAACAATTCTGTGCTCCATTGAAAATGAACAGTGTACCATTGACTCATGTTAATGCAACAAAATTTTTAGGTCTCTCAATTCAGTCAAACCTTAAATGGAACGTCCATTTAAATGAATTGAACACAAAATTAAGTTCATTATGCTACGCGTTCAGAATTCTTGCAAATTCAGTCAGCCTTCATACTGCTCGTTGTGTATACTTCGCGAATGTTCATTCCCGCCTGAGATTTGGCATAATATTCTGGGGAAATACATCTTATAGCTCCCAGACTTTTAGATTACAAAAACGAATTGTACGAATAATAACCAAATCCCACCCACGTGATTCATGTAAGCCTCTCTTCATTAATCTAGGAATTCTACCATTACCGTGTCTTTTTATTTACGAATCAGTGGTTTTTGTAAAAAATGACTTGCTTAAGGGCGGGAATATATTTTCAGAAAATGCCGAAGTCTATTACTATAACACTCGACGTAGAAATCATATTCATCAGGTGACAGTATCAACAGCTCATTACAAAAAATTCACATACAATACATGTACATTATTTTACAACACTTTGCCAGATGACATTAAACGATTAAATTCAATAGAAAAGTTTAAATCCCAAGTGAAATCGTTTCTGCTGCATAACTGTTTCTATACAATTAGAGACTATACTGAGCATCACAAGAAAAGTAACATTAATTTTAACAATGATACATAATGCATTATTTGGACTGTATAAATGAGTATAAACAACCTGTAACAACTATTGTAACACAGCTTCCGGGTCAATGACCCCCATCTCGATCAGGTTTTTCGTCCAGTTTCCCTGATCCATTGAGCAAATGCTGAGATGGCCCCTTGTTTTGCTTCTGGACATAAATGTAACTTCATTTTCTGTGCACGTCTTCTAGAATTCAGTGGGAAATACAATTATTCAAATTATCTTTTCCACGTTGTCGCGGCAGGAAGTAATAAGAGCCAAAATTTATTGCTTATTTATCCTTGAAAATAGATTTTATTACATGGGAGTTTTTTTGTTTTTTTTTCTCCCTTTCAAAATTCAAAATTTATTGCTTATTTATCCTTGAAAATCGATTTTATTACATGGGAGTTTTTTTGTTTTTTTTCTCCCTTTCAAAATTCAAAACTTATTCCTTATTTATCCTTGAAAATCGATTTTATTACATGGGAGTTTTTTTTTTTTTTGTTTTTTTTTTCTCCCTTTCAAAATTCAAAACTTAAGTAGTATATGATTTAGTGTAGGGATCACAGAATTTTGAAAATGTGCACACAATTCACTTTTCCCCATAGCCCGTCATACGCAGTTTTTAACTGTTTTTTGACATAAATAAATAAATAAATAAATAAATTGAAATATTAAAGTTTACTGAAGTACATCTTTGGTAATTAGTTACAATCTTTATGGACCGATTTGTCATTGACATTGTAGATAAACGGAACAGGTTTTTTTTTCTTAGCTGCGGATTTTTGACTATTTTCTTTCTTCAACAGAAAATGCAATGTTAGGTTACTGATTTTGAGGCATTAGGAGTATTATTTGCGAATTTTATAGTCTCTACAAATGCTTATTTTACTAATAATTATCTATTTTGTGTTTAAATGCCTTGTATTTATTGATCAAAATGCAATTATTCATAAACATTAAAAAAAAAAAATTGTTTTTTTTCTCTTCTTTTTTATCCTGTAGATTACAGAGAAATCTTACAACTATCGGTAAATGTTTTGTTTTACTGCCACCACAGTGCAAGTATTATGAAACACAATCAATCACTGATCACGCAAAATCACTGATGGTTATTTTGTACTTTATCTATCCTTTTTTCCCCAGCCTTGGCCACTTACTGCATCCCAGTTTCCACGCCTCTTTATCCCATACGTCTTTCTCCTCCATTTCTATTTTCTGCATGGCTTCAGTTATTGCCGTGTTCCATGTCCTGCACGGCCTTTCCATGGATCTTTCTCGATTGGGTATCCATTGCCAAATTTTGTGTAGAAGTCTATCCGATTTCAACCTTCTCACGTCCATACCATTTTAGTTGTTTCATTTCGATTGTCTCGTTCAAAGATGTTTGTACTTTCATTTTATTTCTTATTTTGTCTAACCAAGTTTACATCATCTTCGCCAGAGCATCATTTCTGCCACTTGAAGTTTGTCTCCCGCATTTTTTGTTAGTGACCAAATTTCTGCCCCATAGAGTATCGTACTCTCTTTGAAGGAGCTATACATGCTATTTTGTACTTACAATTTTTAAACTTTCTCCCCCCCCCCACACACACACACACACAAAAGAGCCGCAAATTTTTTTCTTAACATTTTCTGTATGTATTAAAGGATCGAATAAAAATTGGTGCTGGTTCCATTTTTTGTGAACACTATTTTCGAAAATTACAAGAAGTTAACATTGCAAACATATGTTAGCAGGTAACTATTGAATACAGGTATTTTTGTCTTAAATGAAATAGGTTCTAAAAATCAGATCTTTAAAAAGGGCTGTACGTTTTTTGCGAGTTAATTCCATACAACTTATTAACAAAATTCTCAAAACACACTATAAATGTTTACTTTGATTTTTTCACAGATAGAAGAAGGTACACTTAAAAGAATGGCATAGGTCTCATTTTCATTAAACTATCTTTTAGATGTAATGCAAAAAAGTATGTGCTGTTTTTAACACTAATTACATGTGTTATGTGTAGTGATTAACAAATCGTAAAATATTTTTATTTATGTTTAAATTAAATGTGAGGAAAAAAAAAAAAAAGATCATTCAGTATCAGCTTCCATTTAATAAAAAGCAAACTAGAGGTGCTACATCCAAACACACTCTCGCATAATTGAAAATAATTACATAATATATAAAATATCGTAATTTCTATCATACTAAAAACTCAGAACTTGAAAAAGTCAAATTAAAACAAATAATCTCTAATGCTTATCTGCTTTTATTTCCATTGTCAGGAAGAGAAGTAATTTCTTACTTTAGAATTTAAATGTTACAGTATTTACAGAACATGGAGAAAAGCAAGAATAATTTCACAAAAGCCTACCTTGATTCCATTTGAAGTGAGCTTTCAAGTTTTTAATACCATAATCAGTGATTAAAACTTCTTAAAGTATAGAAGTGTGTTTGTTAGTTCTAAGTTAACATTTATTCCTTCCTTCAATCTATTTCCTTTCACAAAATGTTACCTACATCACACAATCATGACCGACAACAATGGAATGAATTCGAAGAATTTTGAAACCTCTGCGTGGCTATTTTCTGAACTGACACCTGAAATGAAGCACGTGAAATTCAAATTTACAATTCCAAACATTTTTTTGTAATTTTCAAAAAAGCAAAGTACTCCAAAAGAAGACCAGCAATACTATTTCTGCAGTTGTTTGCTACATGTGAGGATAAAAATAAGAGACAAAATTTGAAGCGGTTTCTGAGAATCTTGTTTAAAATGTTTTAAAAGCGCCTACGTTTAGTCTAAAATTGCACAGAAAAGACTCATTTTTGAAACATTGAATATGACCTCTTTTGAAGAACTGTTTTTGATGAACGCATTTCATAAAGAAAAAGTATCTTCAAAATTGTAGTTGTAAGCTGCTGAAAAAATTGTGAGTTTTTGCAATTTTTGAAAAATCAGTTTTTTACACAAAAAGGAGACATATACCATTCTCTCAAATGTCTTTCACACTAACCAACAAGAAAGTTAATTAAAATCAACAGAGCCATTCTTGAAAATGTCCCAAGGACCTTATGTAAGCTCCCCCCCCCCCAAATTAAAATATGTTTCAAATTCAAGGGGTCACAACATCAGCCAGATCAATTGGGACCGCATAAACCAGCTTGGAGAAAATCGGCTGAACAGTTTAGCGACTAGCATTGTTCACAGATAGACATTTTTTGGAATCAAGGAGCCACAAAACATGGATTCTGGCTGCACCACATGTTAGAGGATTTTCTCTCTCTAAATGTAACTGGATATATCCACTTTTTCGGTACCTGGCAATTAGAGTTTTTCTGCCGAAAATTCACTGTTTCCCCCTCGCAGCATTACATAATTTTCTCTTAAGTATCTTCTTCAGGGTGAGAAAGTAAAATGGTAGCTACTCCATTTCAGCCTTTTTGGTCTGAATTGCCCAATGAAAGAAAATTTCTAAGAGTATTTGTCAGACCAATGATGAAAGCAAATGTTTCATGAAGGTATAATATGTTTACTTCAGAAACTTTCTACAGAAGAACATAAATAAGGATAAGAAAAATATGTAGTGCCTTTTTAAACACCTATTTTGCTTGCATATTTCTACGTTTTTCATGCCTCTAAATCCGCTGCTTAGTCATTACCAACAAACTCTTGTTGGTAGTGATGAAACCAGTTATTTGAACTTTACAATTATATTCATACAATCAACTCCGGTTATAGTGAACTTCTGGGGACTAACATGTTTGATTCACTATATCTGATGTCAAAATTATACAGAATTTCTCCATAATTATTTATTTTATTAATACAGAGATACAGCAAAATACATTATCAGCACATACTGAAAATTTCAATATCTTTATTTGTCTTAAAAAAATTAATTTTGAATTGTTTGCTTCAAACTTTTTCCATTAGAAATTTCTCTATATCCTTCTCCAGAGTCCTCAAGGGAGACTTCTTTGATTATGACCATTGGCCGATGATATTTTTTTCAATCTGCCTAGCGTTTGTATTTGTGGTACTGAGGTGATATATTCTTTTCCCGGAGGGAATTTATTTATTTATTTATTTTACGTCAAAAAAAAAAAAAAAAAAAAAACAGTTAAAAACTGCGTATGACGTGCTATGGGGAAAAGTGAATTGTGTGCACATTTTCAAAATTCTGTGATCCCTACACTAAGTCATATTCTACTTAAATTTTGAATTTTGAAAGGGAGAAAAAAAACAAAAAAACTCCCATGTAATAAAATCTATTTTCAAGGATAAATAAGCAATAAATTTTGGCTCTTATTACTTCCTGCCGCGACATGGAAACGATAATTTGAATAATTGTATTTCCCACTGAATTCTAGAAGACGTGCACAGAAAATGGAGTTACATTTATGTCCAGAAGCAAAACAAGGGGCCATCTCAGCATTTGCTCAATGGATCAGGGAAACTGGACGAAAAACTTGATCGAGATGGGGGTCATTAACCCGGAAGCTGTGTTACAATAGTTGTAACAGGTTGTTTATACTCATTTATACAATCCAAATGGTAATTAATGCATTATGTATCATTGTTAAAATTAATGTTACTTTTCTTATGCAGCTCTTATGATGCTTATGATGCTGAATTAATTTCCAGGATATTGTATTCCCTACATTCGCTATTGCTGAAGTTCAGGTTCACTCTAACTGTATCATCTTATGCTTATTTGTGACATATATATTAACATAAGTGAAATGGGACTAGGGGCCTAAGTTCACTATAACCGTATTTGACTGTATTTAGAAAAAGTAACTAATAAACATGAACCTCAATATGAATAGTATTTCTAAATTCGAAATGTCCGAGGCAGATTACCAGTAGCAGGAGCAGTTGCGAGAGGGACCAGAAATTACCTTCCCCACATTCTAAAACAATCACAGCAGACCGAGTTTAAGAAGGAATATGGGTTGAGGGTGCAATGTTGACCTATTCTTTTTAAATTTTATTTTATTTCAAGCTATGAGTTTGGTAATCAAGTTTTTATATTTGTTATCCAACTGGTTAGCAGAGCAATTAGTACTGATCCTTTTGAAATCATTTAACAAGTATTGTCACTCTCTTCCTTATTTTTGTTTAGTGTGTTTGAAACAGTGTTCATTAATATTTCCTTATTAGAATTGAATTTGTCGAAGTTTCATTTATTTACCATAAAAGCTCATCCATTTCAATACTGTACATTAATGAAATAAATAAATATATTTATTAATTGTATTCAATATCTATTTACTTCAAATGAAAAAACTTCTAACTGAATTTAACGAAGTGTCTACTTGACAGCATAGTTGCCCAATTATATATTCTTTCTTTAAACCTTTGGAACCCATTTCAATTCACTTGGTAGCTGATTATTCACAGATATAATTTGAAATTCTCCAACCATGTATTTGCATGATTATGTTAACGATACCTACCAACATTGGTTTTGGGTGTTGGAAGCATATATTTTTGATGATCTTCCTAGTGAATGTTTAAGTCAAGACAGACTTTCTAGTAGATGAAAGTAAAAGATTAACTATGACAATACTTTCAATTGAAAGCAATGTCACTTTATATATATATATATATATATATATATATATAAATATAAATAATATAATATAAAAAAAAACACTGCACCAATAGAAGACTAAATTATATAATATTAAATACAATAATAGCTGTACTCATTACTAGAAAAAAGATTATTTTTCAAAGTTATACAACAAATAACCGATTACCCAGAAAGTTCATATTACTGATTATGAAAAGTAATAGCAAATATATCAAAAGAATTTATTTTTGTTGCTGAACTGTGATTTCAATAGGAAATATTGTTTCTGCCTTACTGAGATATAAATATTATAGACTGAGTGTAGGTCAGGTTATAGAGCATTGCATGTTCTTCAATAGTTATTTTGTCGATCGTATCTTCTCTGAAAGATCATTTCGCCCAACTCATTCTGACCATTCTTTATTGCTTTCTGAAGCAAATTCAAAGTCTCCGCTTTAAAAGAATTCCGTAACTTCAACAGCAAATAAATCATAACCGTTGGAGCCTTCTGTATTGTTTAATAGGGTAACCAAGTGCTATTTGCGAAATATACCCTGAAACCAAAGGTAGAGCCCACAGATCAAAATCTGGATGCTGTGGGTAACCCATGAATCACAACTGATCCAGACTTCTGAATATGGATTTTTGCTCTGATTCGCGAATTACCTGAACTGCTAAGATAATTCTTGTATTGCATGGTATCGAGAATACAGGCATTTTACTATCAAAAAGCATTCAGTCATGGTTACTTGCACAGATGGACAACATTGGTATTAAAGGAAAGTTGATAAAATGCACAAAACACTTCCTGATGGGACAGAAATTCGAAGTTGAAATTGGCAAAAATTTCAAATCTAGATATGACACGAGCGGGCTTCCACAGGGATCAGTGTTTATCCAATTTTACAGTATGGATCTACCATGGTCCACCTTCTATTGCTAAATGTATTTTACCTCTCAAAAATGTGTAATGCTGAGCAACTAAATTACCACCAAGTTTTTGAAATTTTGCTACATGAAAATAGGCCAGCAGCACTGAATCTACCAACCACGAGGAAAGAAGAAAGAAGAAGGCCCTAACCGACATAAAACCTAACACCTATCTGATAGTCCAGAAATGGCTGTGATTTTCAAACGAAATAAAAATGCACATTTGGAAGTCATCGGTACAAATTAAATACAATAAAAAATAAATAAATTTAAAAAATTCAAGGAAACACTTTCTTACAAGAGTTATTTACACTTTGAATACATTTCCCCAAAAACTCTAATAAATGCTATCTAAATTCACATTTGAACTCCTTATTGATATTCCATCAGAAATTGTTCAATGTTAGATTTCTTGAACAGCTCAACACACTTCTGGAATGCTCTGATCTAGTCAACTAGGTATAGGAGGGAAATAAAATACCTCACACAGATCATGGAAATTTAGATCTAATCTACCTACATCATGAAAATGACCCCAAAACAAATTGAGCCATCAGACTGAGCTGGAATGGATAATCAAGTGAACTTTGAGTAATATTGTCTATAGATCACCTCTTCTCACAAAATTTATGTTTAAATATACCAGTATATATTTTTACATATACTACATACATTTTTTGTTTATGTATTGTAACATATACTAATCATAATCAACTAATCAGTTGTAATTACCTGTTTATAATAAATATGGAACTACTTCAGTCAGGCATTTTATTCTAACCATCTATTTAATACTAAAAATCATCTCACTTTGCACACTGACAGCATGGCAATTTACTGCATTGGTTTGCAAACCTATAATCCCTGGCCCCTAAGTGTTACAGGCATTAGAATTCGTTTTAAGAATATGTAAATTTTTTTAGTCCGATATACTGTGCGACCTGTATTTGTCTTTGGTTCAGACAATCTAATTGTGTTTCACCTATTTGGTTTATGCACAATGATAGGTATATTGAAAGATTGTAAACTAATACATTTTTCACAATTGGAGTGATTGGACAATGATTCTGATACTCGTTAATCATAATTACACTGAAATTTCACACGGTAACATATGAACATTAAAGTCTCAGTGCATTTCCAAGGTTCAATTTCTATGCACAATCTGAAACTAAAATTGATTGTTCTACATTGTTCAATGAATTATATTTGTATGCACCACCACCTTACTAGAAATTTTTTTTTAATACAATGTCTAATATATTAAATAAAATCTCCCTAAAAGGTGCTTGAATATATTCTCACTATTTCTTAACAGATGGCATTACCAATGCGAATGCATTTAAAAGAAAGTACAGTTAGTAAGTTTGAATGCCAGTGTATGTTTGTTCAAATTGTAACAATGCTTTGTGTGCTAAACATATTGAGTTTAGTACCATTAAATAGTATTTACAGGGAATTTTAGAGCACACTTTTATTCAGAAGAAATCAGCAGCACACACAACTCTAACATCATGTCAGAAATTACATGCAGAGAATGGTTTTGATGCTTCAAAAATAATGATTTTGAACTTTGAGATGAAGATTGCTCTGGCACTCTGAAAAAGTTTGAAGACTAAGAATTGCAGGCATTGCTTAGTGACGATGCATATCGGTCACTAATTCACCTTGCAAAATCATTATGAGTAGATGACAATAGTTTCGAAATGTTTGAAAGCATTAGGAATGATCCATTTGGTGCCTTGAAGTTGAAGTCAAGGGACACTGAATATCATTATTTGACATGTAAATTACTGTTTCAGCAGCAGAGAAGGAAAAGTATCATGACTGGCGATGAAAAGTGGATTCAGTATGACAACCCTAAGCATATAAAATCGTGGGGCAAGCCCAGCCATGCATCAACATCTAGCACAAAGCCAAATATCCATGGTTTGATGCTGCTTTCCTGCATTTGGTGTGATCAGCAGGGTGTAATTTATTATCTGCTTCACAAACTAAATGAAACTATCAAGGGATACCACTATTGACTGCAATTGATGCGATTGAGTCAAGCCCTAAAGGGAAAAGGGCTGCTAAATGAGCAGACACTACAAAGCTCGGCCACATGTTGCAAAACCGGTGAAAACCTACTTGGAAACATTGAAACGGAAAGTCCTGCTTGCTGTTTTCACTGGACATCAGCCCCTTCTAATTATCACTTATTCCATTTGATAGCACATTGCCTGGTAGAGCAATGCTTCCATTCTTATGAAGATACCAAAAAATGGGCTGATTCTTGGAAAGCTGCAAAAGACGTATTGTTTTTCCCACATGCATTTCATTTGCTGCCAGAAAGGTTGGCAAAAGCAGTGGTTAGTGATTTGTTATACTTTGAGTGACATGTGTACCACATATTGTAAATAATTTTATTTATTTATTATTTAGACACTCAACCATATATTCATATATTGAACAATCATTATTATAACGTATTACACTAATTAAATATATTGGCAAGGCATTGGTGTCGCGTCTCCTCATACCGACTAAGTTTACTTGATTTAAACAATATACCATACTATTGAAACTTAAAAACCTTTTCCCCCCTTTTTTCTTTCTCTCCCCCCCCCTTGTTTCATAACAAAATGTGGAGTATACAAGCTCCCAAATATTTACATCAAGATCATTTGTTATTTTACAAAACCACGTTATCGGGTTGTTGACAGCATATATAAACGACAAGTTCTACATAAACGTAGGGAGAAAGTATCATTTAACCTCTAAGACGTACAGGCTCTAATTCTCAACCGTTCCAGCAAAAGAGGACAATCAATACCACCTCTAATTAGCTTATACCAAAAGGAAGAGATCAAGGTATCCTCTCAATGAGGAGAGGAAAGGAATATTTAGTGATGTTAATATTATACCATATTTGTGGTCAACAAACAAATCTGGTTAATTTAACCAGCTTGCAATGATTCTAACAAACTTTAAGTTGAACTATATCTAATTACAAGCATGAATTATAAATGATTACTGAGAAAAAAATTAACATAGACCTCACTAGCATAAAGTAAAGTGTCCTCTAGGTTCATACTACATCTTTAAACTTTGAAACTCATTGCATACCCTCTTAATAAATCCAAGCAGCTGGTTTGCTTTATTTGTTGTACACTATGTGCTCTTTAAATGCCATCCGAGTCAAATAAGTCTCACAAATCTCATGTACGAGTAACTTTTTCTGGTGCAGTACTATTAACTGAATAGTTACGCAGAAACATGGCATTAGAATGTGAAAAGGAAATAAGTTTACTTTTATGAGGATTTAGAATGAGATCATTATCTGAACACCATTTCACATATAAAGAATTAATTTTAACACACAAAAAAGGCGTGAACATAATCGAGCACCTTTTATATAATTTACTGAACAGGTAGTATACCCGGTGGACCAGACTCAGTTCGATGTTCATGCTAGACAAGTCTCTGATTGAGTACAACCTTAATTGAAGAGCTCAATGCGATAAGGTGTTAACTCAGGAAAACACTTAGGAGATATTGCTTGTAAATTTAATTTGCCTGGAACTTTTCATTAAATCCTAAACATTTCAATTTTTTTATATCCTTATTTCATTCTAAGATCTTATCAAATTGGTATACCTTCTTATCTTTTATTCCTAATATAACTACAAAATAGGCAAGAATTTATTAAGTCCCAGAGTTAACACCTAATGCCAGCATGGAGACTTTAGGAAGCACAATGCATTCTTAAAGAAGAGCATCTGAAACCAATATTTTTGCTTAAACGGATTTTACCATAAAGTGAAATTATTGATGTCCAATGAACTTATCAGACATAAATCTCTATTATTTACATTACTTTTTTCTTACACTAGTATTTATTTATCTTAATTGGGAGAAATAAAAGACCACATTTCATTTATTACTTTATTCATCTAACAGTGACAAACATTAATTGCCTCTCTCCAGGGACTGAAAGAATGTATTTACTTCATTATATATTTTTGTGCTGCAATTGGCAGAGAAGTTTCTCCCCATAACTCCAAGTTCACATTCTTTGGTGATGAGCACCTGGTACTTTTTGTCCATTCGTAAATTAACACCTACCATTCTTCACTGTGTTGGACGGTATCTCAAAATAAACTTAGGTGCTACAACAGCACACACTTCCTTGGATTATTGGACACGGTTACGTAATATTGAAATATTGTAATTTTATCCATACTAAGAATTGATATAACTTGAAAAATTTCAATTCAAATAAAGAGCCTGTGGTGCATACCTGCATTTATTTCAATTGTTAGGATTCGTAGTAATTTCTTTTACAAATAAACCATACATGAATAAATTTAACCATTATATTATTTGCAGCACAGTATTCAGAAAAGAAAGAATGTTTCACACAAGCTAGCCTTTGTTACAACTAAATGAGCTAACAATACCATAATCAACAAATAAAAATGTCTAAGTAAAAGAAATACATTTGTTAATTCTACTTTGAATATATTACCTTTCATAATAATGTTTTAAAGTTCATAATAAGGTTAAATGTTGAAGAGTTAGTTCATGTGGTTAGCAACTATCACAAAAATACTCAAGAATTTCCAACTGCCATGTTGCCATTTTGTGAACAAACAGCATGTCAACTGAAGCGAGGAAAATTCCAATTCATAATACAGATTTTCCCTCCCCATTTTTGAAAATACAGAAAACGAGACCAGCACCACTTTCTTTACTACAAACGTAGAAAAAATTCAAAGCCTTTTTGAGAAAATTGTTTAAAACTTAAAATAGATCTGTTTGATGCAAAATTACACAAAAACTACTCATACTTTCAAAAAATTGAACATTTTATCTTCATAGTTGTAGTTGTAGCAAGATGTAAAAAAAGTGAACTTTGTTAAATCTCCTTCAAGATATCCGACAACAATTTTATCCAAAAATTTGATGCTCTAGCATGTCTAGCAGAAACGGTAGCTTCAAGAATGCGCACATATATATAAATATTCAAATCAGCTGTCCACTATGTTATTTTACCTACTCAACCAATTAATACAGGTTCAATCAACAACTGCACATCTCTATGCCAAATTAATTTGTACTATGTGTAAAGCTAATTGCAATGTACTATGGTTTAGACATCTTCTAAAAAAGATCAAAAGGAATGCGATTTTTTTTATAAAAAAACTTATCTGTTGCAAGATCTTGGCCACATTACCGAAAGAAAAGAGCTAGCCTCACTGTAGTTACAGGAAAATTTCTGAAAAGAAGCCATGCACATGCTGCAGTCATGAATGACACGTGGGTCACAGTCTTCTGAGCCAATTTAATTTAATTTATAGAAAGAAATAAAGAAAAGCAGAAAATGAAGAGCTTTCTTTGTAATCTAATAGATTCAATGAAATTAATAGATAAAAAATGTTTTTTATTGTAAGAATTTAAACATAACTTTTAATTTATTCATATTTTTTCCATTTTAATTTGGTAATAGTTCCATGTTTTAGCACAAAACTGAATGAAAGGAATTATTTCAGCAATGAATGATTAAATACTTTAAAAATAAATATCAGTATTATGTAACCATGATCCCCTACCCATATATTAACGCAACATACACACAGCTTCAAAGCCCAATCCCCTCTTTAACATTATGTAATTTAAGGATGACCCCTAAAATAAATATCATGCACCTTTAAAAATAAAATCGATAATTCCTGATTAATTTTAACTTGTTTCTTCACAGAATACCCCAACCCGACGTTAAACTTCAGAATTTTCAGCTCCCTGAGATGACACTAAATCGGTGTTCTATTGTATATAGAGAGTGAAGCAGAGGATCCTTGTGGGACTAATTTTTTTGAATCTACAAATTTTCACATGAACCCTCCTAGGCTGGAGTGAAACATGCTCAGAAAAAAAGTCTGATTCATATATCTTCCACAGAATAATTTTCCTGTTACAGATATGGTGCAACTTGCATTCACAGGTTGGTGATTGGGTGAGCACAGTCACAAAGTGTGGTGAACCAGAATGAGACAGCTGCTACACCCCTTAAGAACTACACATTAAGTAAATAGATTGTACCTAATTTACAGCTTCTGCTAGTGCACTTTGTTATTTACTGTCAGATTATTCAGTACTTTTGTTTCTTTTTGTTTACTACAGCTCATCTTTAGTAATTATACTAGTTTAGTAATTGTACTTCTGTAAAATGGACAAGTATGTTAATTGAAATAATTAATTCTGAATGTTTGTTAATTGCCTGTGCACAGAAATTATTTGAAAACTATTATCAGCTGTCTCAAATAGGAAATACATGTTGTAATTTTTGCATTAATTTAATCACACAATATAAATGCTTTAAATATATACTTTTTTGTAAGTTGCATTTATAAATATGTTTTCTGATTATTACATCACATTGAACAAACCGATCCCTGCACTTCTAATTAATTACAACTGACTAGCAGAAAAGTCTGCTCTTTAGAATTTCTTTTAGTAATTACAATAACAAAAACAATTGGCAAGGAGCAGCAAAAATACTGCACACTGCTCAAGAATAAATAAAACACTTATAATATTGCAATAATTAAATATTTTAACACACAGTCTTCACAAATCCTGCAACACAATATAGTAAATAATACAACTATTCTTTACATACCAAGAACATGAAAAATGTTGTTGCTTTATAATGCAACATTTGATTTGTAAATATTTAATGGCAGGTAGTCTCTTCCTCAGAATGTTGCTATTGCATGATGTCCACTGTGTCATAAGCAGAGGCAGACTGAGTATCAGAATTCAGATGGTACACACAGCATTAAAATGTAATAAATATTTACATTTTTCAGACAAATTCAAAACTATTTCATGGTTTTCAAATTTTTCCTGAGCTTCTGGGTAGCTAATGAAACCATAGACATATCACACTTTGCTTTAAAAAAAAATGTGTGCACTAGAAATTAATATTTTAGAAGTTTAGTATTTTCCCAGAGTTCCTGGGCACCTAAAAAATAAAAATCATAGATCCCTTTCACAAGTGGAACTGCTTAGTTTTCTTTCAATTTGTGTTGAAAATTAGTAATATAGACAATTACAATAATGTAATAGATCTCATTTGGCAGCAGCAGGATGTGAAGCTGCCTAGAATACGTCAACCCAATAGTAATTGAAGCCGAGATATGTTCCATAAAATCTGTAAGAATTTCCAGGTTATTCAGACGTCTGGAGAGAAAGACAGTTAATGGGGACCACCCACATTCAGTACAAAGTAATGAAGAGAGGTCCACAGCTGCTAGACGCTCGTAAGGAAGCAGGTTGCAACCTGGAGTATATTTTACTTTTAAACAGCACCTAATCCTACCTCCAAATCCAGTTACATTGAGTGAACAAACTCTACCTGTGAAGTCAAAACCTTACTTGTTTTAGTCGAGCATACTGGCACCTCCAAAACAAACTGACATTTTGAAGATTTAACTTAAGCTAAGAAAATATTAAAATTTTGACAATTTTTAAGTGAAATATTTTTCATTTATGAAATATGTTGTAGATTGCATTGAAGGTAGTATGCAAATAAATCTGTCCACCAAACATTTTAAAAAAATGGAAAGGAATTAAAGAGACCAAAACATGCTTTACAGAACAATGAATGCTTCACAATAAAATAAATTTACCTTCAGCCAAGAGCTGCAATGCCTCTGCAAACCAGAAAATCAGTTTCTAGTCTTGAATGAAGCAAACTGTTTTTTCAATCCACGAAATCATGTTCCTGTGGGCATTAGGGATAGTATTAACCAAAAGAATCATCTTAAAACATTTGAAAGAATTTAATGGGTATTCAAACTACAACTAAAAATTATTTGCTTTCAGGACAAGCATGCAGTTCATTTGATGTGAAACTACGAGTTCTGGTAAGTAAACAGAGGAAGGCTAAACCTCTTTTTCCTATGCTGATTTATAGCAGAAAATCCATCAAAACAGGTAATTTTAGTTTAAGAGAGAATCCAATGCACATAATTTAACAATGTTCACCGATTATTTTACATGAATAAAGTATAACTGAAGCTGAATAAGAAGAAAGTAATTAGAAGTGTTAGTATAGGATGAACTGCCAATCTTTAAATAAACCCTGCCACAGCATGCAAAATAAGGGAAAAAATTAAAATACTCGAATATATTAAAGACTTGCTGTATTCCCAACGAAGTTGTAGTAGATGCTCAGTTCCTGCTACAGAATTAACTACATACTCTAACACCAAGAACACAATCAACATCCAATGTAATGAACATTTAAGGTATATTTGATAAAACTTGCTTGACCTGTTGGGCAGGTACATGCTACAAAATTAACTAAGGTCTACAAGTATAGAAATAAACAGACCTGAACAGATTTCTAATAAATAGCCTCATTGAATTCTTTACTGACTTATGAAGTTGTAGAGAAAGGAATATTTCCAAGACAGTTTCTTATAACTTTGTGGAGTCCATAATATAGAGGGTACATTATTTGTCCCGTTCAACATCTCAGATTTAAGTCTCAGTATTCGCAAACAGCAGGTTTCATGCAACACCTGCATTTAAATGAGGCCCATGTCATTTGATTTAATATTCACTTCATCATCATCATCACCACCTGCTTTTAGTTCAGAACCTTCGGTGTAAAAATATATTGAAAGTGAGAGTGGCCCATTTTGAATGGAGCTTGACATTAAGAGAAGCAAGTTTTCAACTATCAGGCATGTCTAACTCATCTGATGAATAGGAGATAATTAGTCATTTTGCTATTTCTATTAAGCTGCTACGTATCTGTACTAATATTTAAACCTTCCAGTCTCCAACTTTATGTGCATGTATGTGTACTTTTGTTAGAACTGCTGTATTCATCACTTCAGACTATTCATATTTTCAAGCTTCTGCAATTTCCCTGACAGAGCTTGACATGCCTGACTAATACCTTAAATCAGAAAAAACAAAACATTTTGGTCTTTGCATGTGTGTGTTAGAACACTTGTTACAACTCACCTGACCAGTTTTCTTAGATCATTTCATGGCATTTAATGATTGCCTCTCTCGTCAATCTCCCTCTGATTTTGTACAGAACAAGTTTTCTTTCCTGGTATAACAACTGACTTCAAGAAAGATGTAAGAGCCATAATGAACATTAAAATATCAATTTAATATATACATGTATGATTCTCTTAGTTTTAATCTATATACCTTACACATTTCCTGCTAATCAAATAACAAAAATAAAAAAGAACAGTTTTTTAGGCATGTTAATTCCTCAAAATTAATGACTCTTGACATTTTGGCAAAATTATTAGCCAATTTACTGTTTAATATTCCAGTCATTTTCATCATTCACATATCAACTGATAACTGACATGTATATTGCTCACAGAAGATATGACACAGTCAATGACAGAGTGGGTACAGTAAGACACCATTGATAATTTGCCTCCGAGGAATTTGGCATCAAAGAGACTAGAAACAACTTACCTACTCTGCACAAATTACTTCATGGTTATTACTTGTTCCAGATGGTGGTGGCAGAAAAGAATTCATAAAATTTAAATGTTATCTTCAGTACTTCAACCACAATCTAAACAGGTTAACTGATCTGCTGGTTTACAAGTTACCACCTTCCTGTTTTACTTATTCTGCTGCCACAAAATGTTTTAATAATCCGTTGATGATTTGGATGCATTTCCAAATTCTCTACTGCACAAACTTTTAATGAAAGGGAATGGTCTCTGGTATTTTGTCAGGTATCAAAAGCTTTCAACAAGGTTTGTTTCTTTTTAATCGAGAACTATAATTACATTTTAAATGGCTCTATAAGTACTTATGAGTGTCACTGTTTAATACAAATAAACCTCTTCATCTTTGTCCCAAGAGGAAAAAAAACCAACATATTCAATAAAATTTACATTTTTATATTTATTAATATTCAGATGCACAAGATTCAGAAAAGACAAACCTAAATGCACGGTTTTGACATGCTTCAGATGTTCTATATGTATACTGATCATAAATATTTTTTAACTTCTAGCAAATCCTTTGTAAGTGTATTCTGGAATGTCATATAGTGCCTACACAGCTATGAGTTGATGGCAATGAAAATATTTTAAAATTAAGTCATGAAATGGAAGTACACATAAAGCACTAAACTAAAACTCAAGTGTTAACAAGATTTCATGTTAATGACTTGCACAGAAGTCATGTCATAGGTAATTAAACATCAAAATGCAACTTTCCTTTCCATGTTATCAATGCATCAGAATACTTCCAGACAATTCTTCTGAACAGTTTTGTATTTTAAAACATTAGTGAGAAAGTGAATCTATAAAAGTTCTACAGCCACAATGACAAAGGGAACACATCACACAATGCTGGGGTGTTCTCCAGCCTTTCAAATGACTTCAAAGAACACAGAATGGTGATGACAAAATGTCAAGTCACCACATCTACACAAAATCTGCACTGATGACATTTGACTCCACTAATGAAAACTGCCTTATGACAATTGTTTTTCATGTAGTTGGTCTTGTCACAACTTTGATTAATCCTAGTAGCGGCGGGATTGACCGCCATAATCTCGAGATTGACCATAACCAGCAGAACTGCCACCTGAAAGGAATCGAATAGTAACACACAAACACATTAAATTGTTCTTCGAGGTTTTGTCACGATTTTGAAAATACATTATTCTCAGATTTTCCTTTAAAATTTGTTTAAAACTGTATTTTCTTGGTTAGATAAATTATCTTATTAAACTCTTCTTCTGAAAGGTTTTACAGAAGATAATTTTAGCATTATAGCAGTTAGAGCACAATTCTAAAAATACCTGACACTCCTACATGCCGTTATAAGTAATAAAATACTAAAACCTATACTTCAGGCTATTGGGCCACTTTGGTAAACTTTCCCATTCAATGTCGTGTTATAATATAATTTTTCAATGCAAGTCATTGAGAAATCTTTCATAGAAATGAAGCATTGTTAATTTACTGAAGATAATCCATGTTTTTTTGTATTTGTATATTTCTATAAAAACTCTGAATGCTTAGATGTTATTTCAAGAACTGAATAAATGCAAACATTCCTATTCTGAATGAACTGCACATTGTCATTCAACTAACCACTCTCACAAAAAATCCCTATATTTTGTTGCTTTACTGTCATGTTCCTTCTCTCCCAAATAATCGTTTCATGTATGTCTCTCCATTTTATCACCATTTTGAAAACCTACACAAAGTTCAACTCTGACAGGCATGAAAGGATTAATTAACCCCCCTTGATGCAATATATACACTCACCGTATTCTGGTTTTCCATAGCCACCTCCTCCACCGCTGTAATTAGGAGAATCTGAAAAGACAGAAACAATTTTACCTTCAAGTATTGATTTCAAACTATCAAGTAGATAAAAATTGAATTTCTATCCAGCAATATCCTTTGTCAGACCTCTAAATCTAGTTATTTCAACAATTTGGGTGTAGAAGTCAATTACGAAAATGACATCTACACTTCTAAAATTATGTTCTAATACACCAATTTAGTTATCTTCAAACCCTATGTACCCTCAATTTTGAAGCTTGGAATTACATGTACACAGAATAGAAAATATAGTAAATTTTGAAAATTGTGGTTTCTATTGTTGTTGTTTTGTTTTTTTAAACTTTTTTTTAATCCAGGAAGTAACATGAAAATTACCAGTCATCCAGAGCTCGGATTCTACTGACCTAAATTGAAAATGAAGAAGAAGACAAAGAAGAATTACCTAATTTTATCTAATTTTTTTTTATTACTCAAAAATTTGTGTGTAAAAACAGTACTGTTTCAATGAATTTTGAAGTAAGTCTTTATTCGAAGATGAAACTTAATACTTAGATCCAATCTCCCAACCTTCAGTTTTGAAAGGCCGAGGAAATTTCCAAAGATGCCTGTAATTTTGAGAGTGAAAAACAGTCTACAGCATTATTGAATTTCGTCATGAACTGATGATACAATAAAATCTTTGTTTTTGTTGTTGTGCTATAGTTAACTCATGAAACATTCACTAACAAAAGCCATGAAAAGGAAACAAAATGCGTGGAAATGACACGAAGGCCCAAAAATTGACCTAAAAATATAAAAATGAAAGAAAAAAAACACACACCGACCAATAACTATAATTTTTATCACCTATATGTCATGATTAGACATCGGATGTTTAGGCACTAAAAAATCGTCTTTTAGGTGCCTAAAAAGGCACTGAAAATGTCAAGAATAAGGAGAAAAAAGGCACTATAATAAGTTACATACACCAATGAAAAATTGTTTATAATTTTTGTCTGTTATTTTGTAAACTTAAATGTGCAAAACAAGTTCGTACATTTTAATGTAAAACTAGATTTACATATTTACAACTCTTATAAATTTTATTCTTAACAGTTTGTATTAACAAGTAATATTTGCATATTACCAGTAACTTTTTAAGGATCACAATTTCAAATTTGCAACGACTAGGAGACAAAATCAGTTTGAATGCAGAGAAGGATATCTAAATGATGTGACTGGTATATATTTTAGAAGTCCAACACTAGCAACACTGAAACCTTCTGGGAATTTCTATTTATTTCCACTTAAAATTTTGATGCCCTCGGTGTATTGTCAATCGACCATGTTGTCAGATCATGACAGGTATTTATGAAATAGGGAAATGGAGAAAAATCAGTTGGTACACTTTCAGGAATTCACTCGTAATTTAAAATACCAAGACGTGAATTGGAGATTTCGTAACGAATGGTCACGTTGGACCATCACCGATTTTTATGATTTTATCCGATATTTTAGCATTGTGTATAAAAATAATAAAAAAGTCCTAAAAAGGTATTTATGAAGAAAAAAAAAAGAGGCATTTATGATCAAATAAGCAAAAATAAGCATTATAAAACTTCGCTGTATGTCATCATTTGTCATGATTCGTGCACATTTATTATCAGCCTTTAAATAAGTTTGCTAGAATAAAATAGACATTTCCCTAAACATCCGATGTCTAGTCATGATAAACATTCATTTACAAGAAAGCTACATCTACAATGCACCAATGAAGAGATGATATGTCATAAGAATCCAAGCCCTGGCCATATCAAAATTGAACACACTGTTAGTAATACCATATCTGCAATACAAACTCATTACTAGTATTTAAATTAATTTGTAAGTAAATTTTTTCTACAATTTATCTTGTCATTATCTTTACAGACACCACATGTAACATAAAAAGGTCAGAAGTATTTTTGGCATAGTTATTTTAGCCCATTCGCTCCCAACAAAAAAGATCTGAGACAAAAACCAATTTAACCTCTCAGGAATGTTCATCATTGCACAAACATACAGTGGTTTTAAAAGCTTGAGTGCCAGGGTAACAAAAACATGCAAATATAGTATTATACCCAACACCACACCAACAACTTGTAAAAAATACCATTTTCAATATGAATTGGATAGATACAAGCAGACTAATTCCTGACTGTACTTTTGTAGTGCCTTAAATGTTAGTACTGTAACACCGAAAGAAGGAACCGAAGTTATCATTCACCATCATGCTTTTCAGTAAATTTTTGGACAAACAAAATTTAATGCAGACAACCTGGATGTGCCTTTTGGAGGGATAGTCTTAAAATCTCCACCAAGAACTTACTGGTATCAAATCAAATCTAACAATGCTAACTGTTATGAAAATAAGTGTTTTCTTTACCATTTTTAATTAATGTAAATGACGAAATATAATTTAAACAAGGCATTTGAAATCATTGGTCATCTCTCGGCTTGCATCAAAACATACAAATAGAACCATCTGGCAAAGGAGTTAGCAAATGACCTTTTTAGATTGGGCTTGTGCTTACAGCAGGCTCTGCGAGTCCTTTAAAAATTCTCAGGGAGGTACACGTTATTAAACCACAAGAAAGTTGCGGAATAGGAGAATTGCATCGTTTCACAAGAGATCTTTATTGAAACCTTTTGTTGTTACCTGAAACAGGAATGCTACGGATGTCTTTATTCTATGTAATCCTACAATGGGTACTATTGTAGGAAGATATTAAATCAACAGTAATCTCCACTTTTCTGCTTTTTGTTATCCCGTCCAAAATCATTTAAGGTGACTACATAAAAAAATCAATTCACAAAATGTGCCTGATGGATGGTCACTGAAAAATTTGGGACAATCACAGTGTTTCAATGCACAAGACTAAGTCTTGCAAACTGTTCAAAATTTATTTTTTTAGTCACATGAAAATTTGCTAAGCAGTGTAAATTTCATAACGCTCTCACTAGATAGTAATATGGAACACAGAACTCACAAAGAGAAACATACTAAATAATGGATCTAAAGTCCCTTTTCTTGAATCTTTCCCATTACATGCTAACCTTTGTTACCAACAATTTAGAACTATAAAAAGAATGTTGAAAAGAAGATTAAACAAAGACAAAAGAAATGAAGAAAGAAATGTTACTATTTGAGAACTCCACATACTTCAACTTTCTCCATTTGCAAACACTAAATGCCTAATAGGATATTTCTTTGATTTGATTTTAACTGGTTTACATTTTTGAACTATTTTTTCCTACAGAAAACTCTTGAGATCTCAATTTGCCAAAAAGAAATGCTTTTATACTAAAAACTAGAATATACCGAGATATGCAATAGAAATCTCGTGGCAACGTGTATCGTATTGAAAGCTTTTAGGAAGGACAGACATTTTTCCTGTGGGAAACACTAGAAGATATGCATAATTGTCACTTTACACCTGGAACAAGATTTGCAAATTAACTGCAAACCCCATTTATCCCCTTTTTTCCCTTCAAGACTAAAAATCAGATGCAAACATTGATTTTCCTTGTACATTTTCACTGCTCTGCGACTAAAAAAACAAAGAAGTTGATAATTTAGTACAGTCTAACCTGGATTAAGTGACCACCTCTCTGAAAGAGAGGTCTTTTTGAACGGTTATTCAAAGGATGTTTTTCTCTTTCTGTCCTTTTCTTTTTTTCTCCTTCCTCAAAAAAGGCTACAGTGAAACTTCGATTTTACGTTCCCCGATCTTACGTTTTCCCGGAATTTACGTCATAAATGAGTGGTCCCGGCAAAACATCCATGTAAGTCATGTATAATTTTCCTCGATTATACGTTTTAGCGATTTTACGTTTTCCTCGATTTTGCGCCTGATTTGTGAAGTCCTACTACGTCCTAAAACCCCGATATTAAGATTTTTGCACAGCATGTCTTGGATTTTAGACGGATATTCTGAAAGAAAAGGAGGCAATGTCGATGTCGGTGAAAGTGGAGGGGATACATATAAAGGTTGTGTGTTTTGCTATTCGCTGTTGAGAGAGAAGGGGACACTGTCGTCCAATCAGAAGCTTCGTTACGACTTATATTTTTGGTATTGGAGCTTCCGGTTGGATGACAATGTCTTCCTCTCCTTCGAGCTCATAATCCTGAAGTGCCACTGTCTGATTTAAAATTCGGATTAATGTTTAAATTCAATTTTAAAATCATAGTATATCATCACAGCCTTTGAACTCCCCATCAAAATTGGGACAAAACTGGAAGGTGCTACTATAGGCACGGTTGCCAGATTCTTATGACATGCATCCGCCGTCAATGGCAGTTAAGCTGCCCAATCCCGCGCAATGTTTTTAAAATATGAATTTCATGATACAGTCTTTTATGTTTCTTATATTGTATTATAATTACCCCATACAATGTGCATGGGAGTTGGAAGGCCCTTTATATCGTGATTAGTGTTCAGCTTTGGTTGGTTCTTTGAGTGACGTCCTGGGAATATACGCTATGTATTGCATTCCGAGTGCGTTCCTTTCCGAGTGTGTTTTATTGTGTTTGTCGCCGACTGCTGTTTTGGACTTCTTGTATGATGGAAAAAATATTTTAAGCACATTGGGAAGAAACGCAAGTCATTTACCATCGAAGACAAAATCCATATTTTAGATCAAGTCGATGCTCACGTTGGGAAGCGAATAGACCTCGCCACCAGAATGGGTCTGAGTGTGTCCACTGAATTCAATAGTGAAGCAGCGTGAAAAAATTGAAAAATGCTATTCGAAATGCGGCCCTTCGTTTTCGAAGTCTTGAAAATCGTTGAAAATGTCACCAAAGGAAGAGTTAGAAATGACTCTCGCTAGTTGGTTCAAGCAGGCGAGAACCTCGAATTTAGCAATAGATGGGAGTCTTTTGAAAGAAAAGGCGCTACATATAGCAACACGCCTAGGATTGGAAGATTTCAAGGCGTCCAATGGCTGGCTGGACCGGTTCAAAAAGCGCCAGAATCTTGTATACAAAACTGTGTCAGGAGAAACCGCGAGTGTGGATCCAGCCACCGTTTCTGACGGGAAGCAACCAATTAGTCATTTAACGGAGGGCTATGAATTTAAGGATATATTCAACGCAGATGAAACGGGATTGTTCTTCAATCTCCAGCCCAACAGAACGCTGGCTTTTAAAGGGGACGCATGCCATGGAAGCACAAAATCCAAACAGAGGATCACCGTGCTACTTGCATGTAATGCCGACGGTAGCGAGAAATTGCCTCCGTTAGTTTTCGACAAGTTCCAAAATCCCTGATGCTTCAAAAATATTAAAACGTTACTGACGAAATACAAAGCAAATCAGCAAGCCTGGATGACTGGGATAATTTTTGAAGAGTTTCTTGTACAGTTGAACAGGCAGATGGGGGCCAAGAACAGAAAAATTATTCTCTTCATTGACCAGTGTGCTGCTCATCCGAAGGAAACCAGTGGGCTGCGAAATATAAAGATTATATTTTTGCCTCCAAATTGCACCAGCCAATTACAGCCACTGGACTTCACCAATTACAGCATCATCCACTCTTTCAAGTGCTATTATAGGATGCAATTATTAAGGAAAGCAGTTGCGATGATAGATGGAGGGATGATTGAAGATGTTTCTAAACTGAAATTAAACATCCTTCAAGCATTACATTTTGTAGCTGAAGCTTGGAGAGAAATATCTCCTGAAACAATTAAAAATTGTTTCAAAAACTGTGGATTTCAAGTTGATAGTGAAATGGAAAACATTGTCTTTGCAGTTTTAACTTCCTATGAAACGCAAGACTGGCTTTCTTTGAAAATAAGTGACAATGACTATGATTTTGAAGATTATGTAACCGTGGACAATGAACTATTAACTTGTGAGATTCAGTCTGTTGACCAGATTGTGGATGAAGAATCTTCTGCTATAGACAAGGAAATTGCTGAAGAGGAGGACGAGGAGGATAAGGAAAAGGTTACATTTATACAAGCTATTAGAGGACTTGACATAGCTAGAAAGTATTTTCAACAATTTAGTGTGGATGAAAATGTGTTAATTTCATGCAGTGAAATTGAAAATAAACTTTATGCTCTAAAACACTTAGAAAATAAAAAGCAAATGTCGATTTTGGACTGGGAGAACAAGTGATTGTGTGAAGTTGCATATAGAGTCATGTTTTAAGAGTAAAATCTGTTTAATGTATCCAGTTTCAATGTGTTGTGTGTTTTTAGAATTTTGTGTGTTTTTAGAATTTTGTTTGTTTTTAGAATTTTGTGTTTTGGAATAAACTCTGCGCAGAAAAATAATTTCCTCGATTTTACACTTTTTTTGACCAGTCTGCGGAGAGGCGTAAAATAGGGGTTTCACTGTATTACTATGAACTCATTTTCTAGTTTAGTTCAGACTTCACACTCTCGACTTTTTGTAATAAAAACTCTTCACAATTTAAAAATAAGATTTTCTTCATAATATCTAATTGAAAAAATTGTAATTCCAATTTTATTAGAATAGTAGTGCATAGATGAACTGGTGGTGCCACAACAAGTACTTTCTTGTATTACTCAAGGGTTACGTAAAATTGTAATACCACAATTCCTGTCCAGATTAACACATTTCTGCCAGTACTATTAAAATCTTATTTCCAATCACAGCACAGGACATGTGAAAAATAGTTCTTTTAATGCTAATACATCAACACAAATTCAACATTACAGAACTGCATTCCATACAGTACAGTAAGAAACATCTAACATTGAGTATTTCTATAAATTTCTACCTGCTGTGTCATGGCATTGCCATTCTCTTATTGCAACCTCATATAAGCAGAAGACAAATACAAGACAACTAGGCCCATAAATAAAAAGTGCAACTGCACATACTTTATTTTATCTGCAACAGATAGGTAATATTTGTATTACACTATTGCAAAATTATTCCACTAATCTTTCAGCTATCTTGCGAAAGATTTTTCAGCAAAAGTAGTATGGGAAATTCAAATATGCAAAAATTTTAGTACTCATATTTTTCACAAACTTTTACATGACCTTATTACAAGATCTAATTTTGAAGAACCCTTCATTATGTAAAAAAAACTATTATCAATGTCGTTTTGGGATTTTTTCCCTTTCTTTTTCAGTTTTCAAAACTACAGGGTTCAACAACAAGCCAAACACAAAATTTTTATGCATACATAGCTCTATTTGAGAAAGAAAAAGAAAAAAATTAAAGCCATTTCAGAAAAAATCTTTTTAAAATTGCCCGTATCCCATGCAAAATTACATGAAAATACTCATACAGAATCTTACTTAAAAATCCAACTCTGAACATCAGATTGTATTAAACTAGTGGCGCCACAGAATGGCACAGACTTTCTTACAGTAAAGTTCTAATTTCTTTGGTCTGCGCTAGCATTACGTCTTGCCTGCAGCCATGTATTGCTGCCCAAAATACATTTTTTGAAGTTTTCTTAATTTTTCGATTTCCTAATACTAGATTCAAAATATTACTTCCGAATGGAAATTTTTGTTGAAAAATTTGGAGCATTTTTTAAAACAAAAAAACCCTCATGCAAATGCGAAATTTGAAGGGTGTTTTTACAGGAATCTTTTGTTTTTTTGAATAATTTTGTTTGAAGGAATTTCACTTGCAAATGCAATAATGTATACAAATCAATGGAAATGTGCATATTAACAGCGCGAGAGACATTAAAAAATCTTATTTTTGGAAAAAAAAGAAGAAGAGCAAAATTAATTTTATGACATCTTAAACAACACAATTAGCACTATCCATATGAAAAGTAGAAAAAATTGCAACAACAACAACAACAACTGCTTTTGAAAAAATGGCGTTTGAGAGTTTCTGAAAATGCAAAATTTCAAGCTTGTTTTCACAGAAACAAAAACATTAGTTTGTGTGTAAAATATAAGATATCGTTTATAACACGTGTACTTATAAGCGCAATAATGTGAACAAATCACCTTTGATGTAAATACAATCAACAATAAAGTAGAGGCGCTAGTCCAAAAAATTACAGGTTTGTAATTTTTGAAAACAAACTAAGGAATGGAACAATATGGCACTTATGTCATCAAGAGTACATTAAGAACTGTCCTTACAAAAAGTTAAAGAGAAAAATTTGGAGCCATTTTGGAGAAAATTTTGAAAAACTGGAGCTTCATGTAAAGTACTCCCAAATTTTAGAAGTAGTTTTTAAAATCGCAGTGCCTCGAGTCAAGCCAAATTGACTGGGGAATATCCATTTTGGACAAAATCCTACTATGGTTTAGGCATTATAAGTTCGCACCACTTTGAAAAGCTGGTGTTGCGCTAAGACGGAGCGAAGATAAAACAGGAGAGCCAACAGGCGACGTCCAAAACAAGTAAAGCCAGAACATAAATGAACCTGATTCGCTGAAAGAATGTAGAGCAGCTTGAAAAGCATCCACCTTCCCAGCTGAGTGTGCAATAGTGGTGTTCACAGATGATGGAAGGTGGTGGTGTGTTTTGTTGTTTGTTGTTTTTTTCTTCTTTTTTTTTCTATACACAAGAAACAACTTATTTGATATCAGGAGATGCCAAAATGTGTATTCCGGTTGAAATCTTGAAATAGATTTTTCGCAGCATTACAAAACATCTGTACTTGTATATTACTCTATATACGAGAAAGTAAAAAAAAAAAAAAAAAAAAAAAAAAAAAATATATTAAACGCATCTTCAATATTGTAGTTGTAGGCAAGATGCCGACAATGTTGAACTTTTTGCAATTTTTGAAAATTCAGAGAATTTACAAAACTTCTACATGCATTTTATACACAAGAGAGAAGGAAAGAAAGGAGAGAGAAAACTTTGGAGCTATTTATCATTTCTCTCTAAATCTAGCCAACAATACTTAAAAAGTAATTTATTTAGAAATCTTCGCTAAAACTACAAACTCGTCAAGAACACTTGCTTTTCTTCCCAGAATCAATTTTTAAAAACTCCTTGTATTTTAAAGAGGAAACTAGTAGAGTATATTCAGAAGTCAACTAACTACTATAAAGGTTTTAAAACAGAAAACTGAATGCATTAGAATGTATCACCATTTAAAATCCCACTATCACTAAAAATTCAGATGTCTCATGCCATTCTAGTACCTGGAGAAAACTGAGGTGAGGTCAATGGCCGACTCCAGATAAATTGCCAAAGAAATGAAGGAAAATTCAAGAACTGATGCAACATGTATTTAGTAATGATGTATTGTAATGTGGCCATGTGTGTCCTTTCTGCAGGGACACATATGGCCACATCCTTTTTCCAAAGAATAAGTTCACCTTTAACTCTGTTGCCAAATGTACAATTAGTTTCCACATCAACAGATACAAATCTATGACTTCGAAGTGTTTATAGGCTGGCCTGACTAAAGCTATGTCAGAATTTCCACAAAGCTATTATGCATGACAAGGTTTCAAATTGTTTTGTAAACATTTGATAAGTTCGAAAGATGAAACCTATCACTTAGGAATAAGAAATCTTCTAATAAGTCAAATTATGGATTCCTTACCAACATAACAAGGAGAAAAAACTACGCTATAAATCCATTGTTGACCCCTCACCTCCATTGAAATGAGACTTGAAATATATCTCTTTTAAATTATTAAAGGCTGTTTAACAGAAATGTATATTTATCAGAAAATTTAGGGTTTTCAGGTAATTACAGTATCCCTCAACTTATTTTATGGAAGAACAATGGACAATTTTTTTTAAACGAATGTGCAATTGACATTAATTGCATGCAATGCCCTTCCTACTCTTAATAAACAATTGCGATTAAAATTTTCTGCTTCAGATTTGATGTAAATGCATTTCTCCTGTAAGTGATATGGCGACTTGTGTGTATCTCCATAATGGCACAGACCACATCAAGTGCAATGCAATTACCATTGAATTCTGGCCTCAGGGGTTGACAGGAACAGTGAATACAAACATGCAACACAGCACTCTTATACAGTGCCGTGGGTCTTGTCAAGTGGAATGTGTTAACCGAGCTTTGAATCCAGTGCCAATTTTTGCAATGAGTTGAGTGTTATGCTTCACATCTAATGACTTGCTTATGTAGTGCTGTGTTTCTGAACTTAAATTTATTAAATCTTCTGAAGAATCATATTCAATTGATCCAAATTTGAAGGCATTGTTATTTGCAACCTAGTCACCTTACACTAAAAAATGTAGCAAATTTAAAAACAAACTAAATCTGAATTTCTCTTATGTGATTCAGGTGTTTGTAATACTTATCAAGTATATCAGCAATTTCAAGCGTTCAACAAGTTCCTACGGGTTTTTGCCCAGAGAATTGGCCTGAAAACGGCCCCAGACAATCATAACTATGATGTCTGGTGCCATCTCTTAAGATCTAAATTAAATAATCTTTGTTGTGGATGAAAGTGGGCTGATATTTATTTTCTACGTGATATTTTGTTGGATAGAATAGACAGCCCTGACATTCTTTCTTGCATACCATTTAGAGTACCAAAGTGAATCTTTATGAGAACGATTTCCTTTTTAGTTGACTCTTCTATGAGTAACTACTGTGCTAATGAAATGATGAATCGCATTTGTAATTCGGCGAATAGATAGGCACTGATAATGATATTTTGACAACTGGAAATAATACCTTTCAAGGTTTTTTGAATGAACATCTTAGTTCTGATTATATGAAATTGTCATTCTTGCGTTTTCTTTAATTTTCATTCTTTTGCACTTGAGTTTATACTACATTCCACCTATGAGATCTTTCTGATATTTTATAATTTTTACTATGTAAAGGGTATCACCTGTAAATTTGATTAAATACATGAATACTTCATGTTTGCCAATCACTATTATAAATGAAGGGTTGCAGGCAGTAACAAGACAAGCTACACCAGTCACAGGGAGTCTCTCACTATTCAATAATGTTAATATCCTGACTGGTCAGCATTGCTTACCTTGATAATGCCTCGAGCATTTCATGGTAGCCTTTAACATGAAGGTATTTTTCATACCCTATCACAGTTCATAGAATTACAATGTAATGCAGCTGAAATTTGATAAATTTTTCAATAACTTGAAAGCTTCAATTCTTCCTTTGGGAGGAAAAATTTTGATAACTCTAAGGAAAGTATGACTCGCAAGGGAGAGAATCTCCTAGCCTCTCAGCATTTTCCGTGAATTTTGTGCACTTCAACATCTACACTTGCCCCCGCCTCGCATTGTTCACTGAGGAGTGCTGCAAGGAATCTTGTGTGATTAGGAAAGCGACAGTCTAACAAGTAGCCTTACTTCTAGGCCAATTTAACCTTGCTCCTGAGTACGCACAAGGGTTCGGTTGGGGGAGGGAAGGGAGGCAAGTAATGTGCAGATAAACAAGCAGTGATGAAAACATTCCAGACAAACTGTTATACTTTTTGTAACTGAATAATAAGAATTAAAAATTGAAAAACAATTCTCAGGAGGCCTTTTCAAAATTAGGGAATCATATTTAGGTAAGTCATGTAGTTCAAATTAGATACCAACACAAAGCAAATCTAGACGGATTACGAAAGGAAACAGAAAAACTAAAGAAAATCCATAATGTACAATTTTTATTTGTTAGAGCTAATGTCTGAATTTAGTTAATTTTTAAAATTAGCCCATTAACGTTCACATTAACCAACATGGGTGGGTAAAGTCCAAAGAAGAAAAGGCAACAAACTTTAGCCAGATGAAGTGCACATTAGCCAACAAGAGATGGCAATGGTAGGTGAAGTACATTATGTTGATGAAGAGTAACATGTTAAACCAGAATCATTCTTGCTAGTGGGAAGTTTCTAAAACTGTGAAGTCTTGTTGTTCGAGTTCCTAGTGCCCGTACCAATTTCATGATACCACCTATCCTACCACTTTAAACTGATGCTTCACGAAGTACTTCCAATGGGGCGATGACATTTTGGCCTTCAAGATTTACTTAGCTCATTTGCCTCAGCTTTTCCTCCCCATTGCATGAGCCTTCCCCCCAGATTTAAATGCCTATACCTACCTTCTTTCTGGATCTACAATTTAAAAATTATGTAAAAACCGGGAATTGAGATATTTCAACAATATCAGAATACACACCAGAATAAGCTATGAATGGAAATATGATACATGCATTCAGTGCAAAACCCCATTTTCAGTCATTTGAATACCGGGTGCGAACTAACTCTCTCATCTCCGAGACGACAAAAGAGGGTATGGCTATTTTCTGTTATGTCTGAGAGAAAGCAAAAGACAAAACTGGGTTGAAACAACCTAAGGGCCTGTGCAATAGATAAATTCCAATGCATTTTCCTGCTAAAAAGTTTTATGAAAACACCAGGATCCTCACTCACGACTAGGTGAATAAGCTAGATAAACAAAATCAGATAATCATTTACACAGCTTTTCCCAAACCACTCAGCTGAATTCAGGAATTAACAAGCTAATTCATGAATTAGTCCTATTTCAGACTTCTCATTTTCTATATTCTGTAACACTTATCTCATTACATACAAAATGAAGTTTTCTTACTGATGCTGAAGGTGCACCATAATGAAGGAGAAAACTGGAGGTGCTAGAACGGCATATACTTACTCGCATCAATAAAGCTTATGTAAAATTATAATACTAGAATTTCTGTCCATATTAACAAGTTTACAAGTGATCTAACTTCGCATTTACCAACACACACGCACACACAAAACCAGAAAAATTCTGAAGACATGAAAAATCCATTGCCAACCCAACCACCAATAAAGGGAAATAAGCTAGAGCTGGTTATTCACTTTGATCTTCACTGCACATTAAGATTCATAGAAGTGTTGAGCTGTTCTGTCCAAGATGTTCTTTCATTCTCTGAAGCTCAATATTTTATGGACTCAAAAAACAATTAACCACAACAATAAAAATAACAAAATTATAATTCAAAGTTCTCTCTGGTTTTCAAAATATTCCCAGTAATAACTTCTAATGACTACTAGTAGTAAAATAAATACACACTATGTACATGCACACCGTATGTATATGTATATGTGTATAAAGTTGTGTGTTTGTTGGGGTTACTGTGTGTAGATAATCTAATAGATAACTATATTTAAAATGAAACTTGGGACAACAACTTTCCCATCAATTGGTGAGGGTTTCACACTTTGGAAATAACACGTACATGGATTCTAAAATTAAAAGGAGTATATTGAAGAAACATCCACTAGGAAAGTTTGTGTTCTAGAGAAGAACATTAATTACTTTCACATTCTCTCCACAAGAGCATAATAGTATCTGAAACCTTTATGAGAGAAATTCCTATTCTAAGAAGGTTTCATGTGTTTGAAACAATTTTTAAAACCACAAAATACATTTATAAAACACAAAACATAAATAAAATAAAGGAAAGCAGGAAGAGTAATGAAGGAACATCTATGGACAGAAAACTTTATCAACATGAAGGAAAAGACTACCATATGTGTTTGTAGAGGTGGAGTAGCCCCTCTCATCGTAGTTAGAGGCTGTGTTGTAGCCTCCTGAGCCACTGCTGTAGCCACCTCCACCCCCTCCATATGAATCATGTGCAGGTGCTCCTGAAAGCAAATTAAATGTATTTCACCCACCACCGTCACCTGATGTGAAATGTCAGTACACTTCATCCTAACTGCACCAGCAGGCATTCAGCAAATTACAATAAAAAATATGTTGAGTATGAGTGCACATTGCATGGGTCCACTTTCCACAGCCATAAAAGGACTGTAGAGCATTAATTTTTTTTTAGTTTAGGAAGAACATGATCCACATTTATCAAGAATGTAATGTGAATTGTTCGAGGGAATTCATGAATAAGACAATGTGAAACACACAAAGTTTTAATTAAAAAAAAAAAAAAATTAAGAAACATTCAGCACCCTTTTAGTAGCCAAGAATTTCACTAGTTTATTTAACTAGGCAGTCTGAACTTACACTCTCTTATACATATTCATTAAAACTTCTTTCAAATGTGTACATCTTAAGAGTGACAACAACTGAATAATTACCATACCTACATATATTGTGAGAATGTATAGCTGAATGATTTTCATTATTTAAAATTAAGAAATTTTAAAGAAAGCATTGGACTCAAAATATGGCTGATTATTAACAATATAACTTTTTAAAATAATAGTATTCCCAACTACTATGCTCTTTGCATTTTAAGAGTACTTTCGAATACTTCTCTAATCCTTCACACCCATTGGAGAACACTCATTTAGGGCCAGTTGAACATGTACACATTTAAGATGCCACATTAAAAATAAACCCAATAAAAGCAGCCAATCTACTGAATGAAGATCTGCATACCACCTGCGATCTGCAGCTCCGAGCAGCAACTTGAGATTTTGTCAATTATGCAATACAAATTGAGAAACAAGGGAAAAATACTGAGGCTCTAAACTACACAAGTGTACCTCCATGGTTACTACTCTCACCTGTCCCACACCTAACATAGAGACTGTTGACCAAAACCTGGGAAGAAACGTTGCAGAGGTAGACCACTTGCATCAAGAAAGCTTTCCAGTTCTTGTAAACCAACCTGGCAGTCTTATGCCATCCATCCTTCTTCCACATTTCCTAAACACACTAAGTAATCTTTCAACTGTTCTCTCATCTCTATACTACAAGCACTCTGAAGGTTTTTTCCCTTCTGAAAGTAGTAATACAATAAATATTTGATAATTATCTACCAAGGGAAGAAGCACACCTCTTTCGTTGATTGCTATTTTGAATTTTCAATGAGGTAAAACCCAAATTATCCACAATCAGAATGCCAATTGGTAATTCTTGCCTAGAAACACTGGGACAAACAGATGCCAGAAACACTAATTAGATATACGAAACATTCATCAACTAATCCGGAATCTTTATTGCAATATGTTAAAAAGTTGATTTAGTCAATGTTGTGCAAATCAAGTTGTTTTGCAATCTACTTTTAAGAAGTTGAAGGATTTACATTTTACATGTATATACTTTGTCAAATGCCTCCAAATCCCTTGCCAAAACACTGAGCACCAAACCAATTTCTTTTTTTTCTTCTTCAGAAAATCAGCACAATATATCAGTAAGTAAATAGAAAACAAACTAGTGAATCCCAATCCCAACCTTGATTGTAATTGTTACTAAGAACTGCAATGATTCATTTCTTAGTTCAATTATTTTCTATTCAGATCTACCTTAGTTCATTCAGCCACCTTGCAAGATTTCTACTGAAATGTGTAGTAGGTACCATCAATGCATTCAAAAAAACGTTGTAAGACAAGTTGCTTCCCAATCAAGTTATTTGCAGCATGCTGATCAAGCTTAACAGTAACCCACTAAAAAAAAAGCGCCTTTGAAAATACTGTATTTGCTAATGTAGAGGCCATACTAACAATTTGACCGAAGACAAAATATCTCATGTATAAACTGCAGTGAAGTTCACCGAACGGGAATCAAGCAGCCAGGAGGAAGTTTGACGGTGATGAGAAGAACGCGAGACAAAACCGCATTAGAAAATACCAATCACAATAAATAAGCATTTCGAGGCAAAAAAATGTAAATATCCAGCAGTTGAAAAAGAATTGTTATAATACGTTCAGGAAACCTGGTGCAACAGATTTGCTGTTGTCTGATAAGTGCTGCAGTTCGAGGGCAGCAAATCACCGTGAAACACTGTATCCCCTGAACCAAATTTCAAGTGGGCTATGAGTTTATGAGAGGTAATCCCATAAGAACTATGGGAGCAAGTTGCCACCATGTATTTTCAGAAGGAGAAATTTCACCGGGGATAATAAGTGTGTATCCAGGAAAAGGGATGAATGGATCAAAATGCCATTCTAGGCTAGATGAAGTATGTGTAGTTACAGTGGCCTGGTGTGCTGCTGAAATAATGGCCGATGCTAGTTTTGAACAGTTTCCGGGCTCACAAAACCAAGAAGTAAGAAGTAAATTGAAAGAGGGGATTTAGTAGTGATACCAGGGGACATCACAGGGATGCTGCAACCTTTAGATGTGGCTATTAACTGGGCATACAACGTGCATCTGCGAAATTGGTGCTGTCCATGGGCACAATGAACAGAAGCCACGACTGACTGGCTGTCTGAAGAAGACCACAGTAACCGATAGGAGTCCGTGGATTTTGGATGTGGGAGCATTAATTTCAGGCGAACTGGTTGCGAAAAGTTTTAGTGTGGAGCACTTGAAATAAGATAGACAACAGAGAAGACAATGTGTTATGGAATGTTTCCAGTGATTTTGAAAGTGACAACAAATCGGGTAATGTGAATGAATCCGGGAGCAAATTAAATGATTATAATATGTAATAAGTGATTTTATACACACGTGCACACAAGTGTATGTGTATATATAAATATATATATATCCTGCTTATACATGAGCAAATACAGTATTTAGTTGAAGTAATCCCCTTTTTTCCCCTCTTCCCTTTCCTTTCTTCTCTTGTCAGTATGGCAAATCAAAATTATTGATAGTCTACGTAAAAAATTCCTTCATTAACATTTTCATGATTTGGAAAAGTCTTTACAGTAATTCAAAGCCCAACAAACTATTAGATTTGTATTAGAATTAAATAAATAATATATCCTTAAAAATTACTTTCACTCCAACAAACCCTTGGAAACACCTTTTTGGAATTTCTTTTGAATAATTAAGGAGTGAAAACCAGAATGGTATAAGTGACATTTTATAAATTCTGTGTTTAATTCAATATCACAGTAAAATCATGCTATTTCAATTGTTCATTAAAACCACAAAATCCCACTGGCACTGAAACATACAGCTTTTATAAAGAAGTTTTTCTCAAAATTTATAAAATATCACTTATACCGTTCTGGTAAACACCCATTCAATTGTAACTATGAAAAATCTACCTGTTCCAGGAACCAATCAAGGAACTACCAACGTAATAAATTTCTCAGATTTCTGTTCATATACATGAGTCCTGTAAAAACCATTACATTCCAAGCTCAATGAACATTTTTTGAGATGATCAACCATTTCTAAGTGTTTACTACATTATGCTGTTTGATTGATCTGTCAGGATTACCAGTTTTTTTCTTCTTCACAAATTGTCCTTTGTCTTTGTATTCTTTGGTCAAATTATCCACAGCAAAAAATTCCTCCTCAATGGGAGTAGACATTACAACATATCTACATGAAGTTACTATGGACTGTTCACACCAGTAGGCATTTCTTTGACAGTTTTAAAACAACTGAGCATCACTGCAAAATTTATTTTTCTGCTAACCATACAGACTGGAGCACCAACTGTTCATGTCTCAGTTCAGTGCATGTAACTGGAGGTTATGATTAGTTTTTGAGATGATGATGACTAGTGATATCGTAAAGGATATCGATATCAAAAAGGATATCGTAAAAATTGATGCAAATCTTGCCAAAAAAAACAACCAATGAAAATGGGTCTGAGAATCAAGCGAAACAATGTTAATGGACAGGCCACATAAATAGTATTTGCAGATAACCAAAACAGTTAACGTTAATGGTTATAATTAAAGTAACGTCCAATCTTGTGTTAAGCTCTAAGAGCTTTTGCACAACACTAACACTTACAAGGTGCTGACAACTGACAGCAACAGTATTTAGTTACACAAGTTTGGCGCCTTTCCAATTTCTCCTATCGATTTAACCATTTTATGAACTGTGGCATGAATTTAGTACTTCGATTATTTACATCGTAATCATTTGTGGAAAAAATAAAACGTGTGGCTGGGTCATAACTTTTTTTATTTTACAGAAGAATTAATTGAATCATGTTACTCGAGAATATTGATAAGGATGATATAGAAATTCTGCATGTAATTTTAGAACAAAATTGACCTGGAATTATCAAGTCTAAAATTTGGAATGTTGAATTATTTCTAGTTTTAAAGAGTTTCTCCATTTATAAAACCACAAGAATTTCAATATTCCTCCTTACTTCTATCCTTATGTCCTCGTGTGTTTAGAGTACAAGCCAGCACTTCTTTCAATGGCATACATCATGTTTAGTAGAAAACTGCAGTCGGCCTTTGTCCATGTTCTTAGTGTACTGAAAAGCAGCACAAATACTATACATCAATTTATTTGAAGCAGTATTTGATGTAAATAAGCTGTTATTGTGTCACCCCAATCAGAAGCTCGAATGTCACCACAAAGACATCATTGTGGTGTCGTTCAAGCGCCCCCATTGGATAACACCATCAACAGCTGAGTTACATCAATCGCCATGACAAATAATCAAAGTATATAACCGGCAACTGATTCAGTAAACACTATGAAGCCTTGCTTACTGAACCAAGCACAGTTAACATTTATGTTTGTTACCGAGATCATGATCAGTGTTCCAGGGGTCACCTGAAAATAGGCGGATCCACTTTTCTTTATGCATTGATGCACAAAAACAGTCGAATATCAAATTTTAAAGTGCCTATGTCCTTGAACCTTGTTCAGTCTCCACAGTTCCTATTATATTCCAATGAAAAGCTTGTATACGAACAAAACTAACATCCTGAACACCAAATCAAGTAGATCTATTGAGCTCCGTTAGGACAACAATTATTTTCACTTACCAATCATCCATGTTGTTATATAGTCTGGAGTTTATGTATGCAAATGTGAAAAACAATCAAACTTAAAACTGAAATAATTTACCAAGGGAAGTATAGGAATTTAGCAGGAACTTACAAACACAAACAAGAAAAATGTATAAATGCAAAATGTACTAATGGAGTTTTCTTAATTGTTTTGTAAGAAGTCTGGTCAGTTAGATCCCATCATGAAAAAGACCCATTCTCAAAATAATTCGCTAAAACATACATGGATGTGTTTTCCATTAAATCTTAGAAAGAGAAAAGAGAAAAAAGCCTGATGAACACTAGTGAAAATATTCTTCTCTATAATGTTCTATTATAAAAATTAATGCAATGTCGAAAATGAAACTACAGTTGTGACTTTCTTATTATATAGTCTTGTTAGGTTTCAATTTGTCCACATGGCACAGATTTCAAATACATTTGGTGTGACCTTTGTAGAAAAGAATTGACAAAAACTTTATACACAATGGTGTATTTACAAAACACAATGATTTAGATATTTGGGAAGATTGGCCCAGTATTTGTAATGTAAAGCATAAGTAAGTGTAGAACAATGTACTAAAATTATTGTGCCTTGACTGAAGTGACTATGACATGGTACAGTGACCTCAGAGAGAATGGTGAAGGAAAAAGTTATGAAAACCACTCACAATTTGGTGATTTTCTGTCCATTTTGTTGCTATTCCTGTCAGGCTGCTTTCGCTAGAGAAAGTTATAACTTTAGCCTCTACTTGACAAAAGATGAATGAAATGTGTGTGACCGCCTGAGAAAGTGAGATAGATAAACATTATGTGAACATTTTCCCACTGGCAGAATGACAATTGAGAGTAAAATGAATACAATTTGCAAAAGTATTTGTAAGGTAAAATATTGGTAAGGTGTACACATTATCACAAGATACTCTATTTTCCCAGGAAATATCAGCTTTTTCAAGATTCTCTTATTTTCCAGATATCAAACGATTTAAAATTTTCCCACTTTATCACTTCAAAAATCATCAGAGTTCTTAGAACTCGTGTCAAAAAGCATATTACCATATCAACATGAATAGTTTGTCAAATGAAAAAAAAGGGGACAGACACATTGAAGATAAATGGACAGTCAATAACCCCCCCTCCAAAACAGCTTGTGCTATTAACTGATTCTACCCACAAACAAATGACAACAGTTGGCTTATCAGCTCAAATTACCTTCCATGTGTATTTGTTTAAGAGCTCAGTTAACATAGGCACACAAAATTAAAAATGTTGTCAAACCCAAAGACTTCACACTGTTTCTTTATGTACAGCAACATGCTGAATATGAATCTGAAGCCCGAATTGCACCCCCCCCCCTTTTCTTAAATAGCGAAAAACCAGTGACATTGTAATTTTTGTTTTCAGGGGTGGTTGTCAAACCCAAACACCCGATACACTCTTTTCATATAAAATATATTTCTGAACTTTTGCCACAAACTAATATATACAATTGCTAAACTTTCTTTACTCTTAAACCTGAGAGCGGTTTTCTGCATCAACTTATTGAAGTGGGATGATTTTTCACATAGCTATGCAGGATGTTTGCCATTAACTAAAAATTGTTCCAATATCTTAATTTGTAGTGTATTGTTACAAGATTTTCACCAATAATTTCATTTGAAATGGTCTTATTTTGTATGAGAATTGTTGTACACTACTGTTATGTATAACATGTACATACTGTGCAAATCATTAAATGAATTCTCTGAACATTTATCATTATCTGCAAAGTTTCAAGAATTGGACAAATACTTAATTGTGCAATTATAATTCATGATTATCAAGGACGAATTTCAGCATAAAATCATTCATCTCACTGTCCAATGAAACACAAACTTTCTTCCCAAAGACCAACAATTTCAGAGCTAGGCAAATCCTCCTCAAGAGGAAGTCATTTTTGTGCTGAAGAGGTTTTGTTTGTACATCCATAATAACACCTATCAATTGTTATGATGTATATATGTATTAAATTAAAGCTTGATTCATTATCTCTAAGACACAGCATATTCGTATTTTTTATTTGCCTAAGAGCAGAACTAAGCAGTTTGCACCAAGCATTCCAGATATGTCATTCCATATATGCAAAGAAAAACCATCTGCATGTGACTATTTCAAACAGGAGATACTTTTTAATACCAAGTAAATTAAACAGATTTTCAGCTAATACTAACTACACATAATCTAAACATTTTAACAAAATATTCTTATTCTGTCAATGAAATAATTACATCCATTGGTCATTTAACTCTCAACTGTTTGTGGCATGCACAGCCGGACAGCACCAGCAATGGGGCATTTCAGAGTGATAATTACCAACAAGTATATAATTATTTCTATTTTTATATTTGTTACTCTCACATTGAAGTTGTTAAGATTTTGTGATAAGATTTTTTGATCAATGCATCTGGAAGGTTATACTTGAGTGAAGGTATGACTTGATGGCCCTTTGGAAAGGCTTGTCAAAAATCAATTTTAACAATTGAAGAAGGGGAGGATGGAAAAGTCTGAAGTGCTTTCAATTTTCTTCTGATAAAAATGATAGTGCCAAACATATACAAATAAATGAAATATAACTATTGCAAAATGATACTGCATTAAGTATTTTCTGGATTTTAATTATATAAATATTTATTGTACAGCAGACTATTAAATCCTGACTTACACAAATAAACATGATAGTACACATAAGAAATGTGTAGTTAGTAGTTTCAGGTAAATTTTAATGTAGAAAGAAAAATATACAATCAAATACTGAAAGTATTACAAAAAGGAGATTTTCTTGTAAATGTTAAGCCGAAATTTTCTTGTAATAAAAAAATTAATTGAATATAGTTCAGTGCTCAGCATGGGGGAGAACTGGTCTTATTGCCCTCAACATTCAGCAAAGTACACATCTGTTCATTAAAATAAATGACATATTATATATATATATATATATATATATATATATATATATATATATATATATATATATATATATATATATATAATAACTACCAATCACAATGCTGCAATAGTACATTTCATGTTTACTTGAGCACTGAATTATAATCTTTATGAAATCAGTGCCCTTACACCTGTCAACTACTTACATATTTAAGCAGCTCTTACTTCCAAAATATCCGACTAGCTGAAGTACCCAATGTTGCCAAGATATTTATTACAAATGTTTAGAAAGGATAATCATATCAATCTGCCTTCCTGCTATGCTTCACCCCACCCTACCATAAATAAGTGATGGTTGTTAAAGGCAGCTATCAACATTAAAATTGGTAACAAATAGTTACAAATTCCTACAGTACTACTCCTTACAGTAACAAATTCCTATTTCAACCCTTGGGGGATGAATTTTGAAAAATACTTTCTTAGTAGTTATATACAGTTTAATATGGAATTATACTAGAAATTTTTAGTTTCAGTAATTTGGCCCTGTGCTTGATACATCAGATGATTGATTTCTCCTTTTATAGATATTAACATTCGGAACTACAATGACTTCATGTGAATCCGTAAGAGCCTTCATTGCCTATGACACTACTGAACTACCATGAGGAATATGCTTGTGAGTTTAATAAAAATAAAAATCTTGTTGGAACTCCTACAAACGTGAAAACTATTTGGAAAGTTTAAGGTGCATGGTATTCATAATAATTAACAATGACATGTATACATTACATGTATTCATCAGGTAATGAAGTTACTAAAAATGTGTGTACATCTGACAATTCTGGAATAGTTGATTTCACGCAGTAGTAGTGGCAAAGTAAGAAACCCAATATTTCTTAAATAAAAATTTATCTTCATACACCAAATCTCAAGCACAAAGAGAGGGAAATGTCAAATGCTGATTATGAAAGTAATTCATTAATAAATGAAGCAATACAGTTTTGATATAGTTTTTGCCCAAATACATTCCTCTTGGAACATTTACATTAGAATATTTGAACATTCCGCAACAAAAATACAGGCGAGTTTCAGGCTCATTAAAAAAGACTAAGTGATATTAAATTCAGATGTTTCCATCAAAACTATCTCTACAATGTTTATACAAGTCTCACACACAAAATAAAAATTAGAACACAGCAGGGGTTCTCAATCTACTGTTATTAAGAAGTCAATGGCTACACTACAATTTGAAAGAAATTGTAAAAATATTAGTACATGTCATTTTCTCACTTACCTGTTTTGTATGATGAGTAGGCATCTCCTGCTGGTCCATAGTTGCCAGGCACAGGTGGGGGAGGGACTCCATAGGCTGACCGGGTGTCTGTGGGAGGGGCATTGTATCCCCCACCACCATACTCACCACCTTCATATCCAGCGGAACTGGAGTAACCACTGCCACCCCCACTGCTGTAGGGCTGGCTAGCTCCACCCCCATAGGAGGCTGCACCACCGTAAGTTGGTGCATGAGAATCTGCTGCAGGAGAGTCATAATGTGACCCACTATGATCTGGGGCAAATTGTTGGCTTGGATACGGACTTGCTTCTCCCCTACAAATCATAGAAGTAAACTGTTAAGCTATAACAGTAAAAGAATATAATGCAAGAAGTATCATTTGACATCTCATCTCAAATCACCTAAATCCCTTTTCATTTTTTACTGATACATTATTGCTTGTTATTGCCTTCGATACAAAGTTTGATATACACTGCATAACATATAGAACGATTTTCCTAAGGATGAGCCAAAGTGACAGTTCGCGAAAACAAGTGAACATCACATGTATTTCAGGAAAGTATCCCTTCGCCACGACAGCTGTTCAGCTTTGCCCCTTTGTAAAGTGCTAATGGCTCCTGTGAAAACATCCCTATGAAGTCTTAAGAGTTTCGCTGAGGTATATGCACATACGCGAGTCCAGGAAATATGTAAATTTAATTTCGTATGTGGAAAATCTCTTAACATGCTCTCACAATCAGTAAAAAAAAAAAATTGCCACGAATGTAAATAGAAGGCTCTCAATCGCAGCTCGCCACACAACAGCACGAAGGCCGGAACCACGTGTGTCAGTCCGCGTCTCGCAAGTATCTGTTTTAAAATAAACCTAATATTTATCACAAAAAGTAAATTCAATGTAATATATGAAGAAAAAAAGAATTTTTTTACAGAAGAGCATGTAACACTGCACTTCCTAATTTCAATTATTTCTCGTGATGCACTATATGTTTGTCGGACGAGGACATTACAAAAGGAAGAGTCAAAGCTATTTACAAGTTAGCCAACTACGAACGAATGTGGGAAGGGAGTCTAATGGGCTCGAGGTCGCGATGACCACAGCACCTTCAGTTATGTTGCAAGCACTAGCTGTCACTTTGGCTCATCCTTAGGAAAATCACTCTATACCTGGATCAAGAGGACTGTAGTTATATGATAAATATGAAAATCATTGAATGGAACTATGTTCTCTTACGGAGGGAATTATGAAAAGGAACTATGGGAGGGAAATACGAAAGGAAACCAAGTCAAGAATAACAACTTGTTAATTAGTAAATAAGTCAATTTGTATTATTAAAAATATGTAAAAAAATAAAATCATGTATTTCAATCAATCAAATGAGTTACAACAAAAAGCAGGAGGGCCTTTGGCCTGAGGGGTTTTTGTCATCACTCTCATTAGAACCCTGTACCTCCTTTGGCAACTATTGTTTTCAGTCAACAGAAGCTATGTTATTTATTAAATGAATACTTAAAATAGCATTACAAACCTCTGTTTAAATGTTTCTGTTAAATTATCAATTAGTAACTTATAAGTTATGGAAATTCGTCCCACAAACCTTTTCTACCTTGAAAAATATTTATGCCTTGATACCGATGCTTGAAATTATTTAACAATTATGAGGGTTAGTAAATTGTATTTCAAATAGAGGTTTTTTGATAAGTAACTTAGTATACTAGAAGAGGACAGTGACATGTAAGCCCATGAATTTGAAGCTACATTATTGTGGATAGCAATTTGTGTTTATCAATTCTTTAAAAATGGGGAGAAAGTGAAATCTATAAAAGAATAGCACCCACATTGAATGACTTGTGACCTTCCCGTAAGACTGAATATGAATCAAGAAAATTACACAAGACTGATCAAGCTTTAAAGACATACCATACCACAACCTGGGCCTCCAAAATCTGCTGAGAACTAGGAAAGCTTGAAAGTCCACGATCTTGTTTTGGCAGATAGGCAAGTGAAAGTGCACAAGTTAGCAGAGGCATTAACTGATAAGAGTGGTTTTATTTTGCTAACAAATAGAATATGAGCAAACTTTGCGTAAAATGAGAGGTGTGATTGCTCATTGCAGAAGTGAAAGAAAATGCCTGAGAACATCTGCTGATTGTCAGCAACCATTAAAGAAAAATTTAGTTGATCATGTGTTTTGTTACCATGGACGAAGCAAATTCATTTTTTCATGCCAGAAAAGAAACCAGTCAAAACAAGGGACTGCATAAGGTTAACTGACACACAAAAAAAGAGGTTAAACACATCCCATCAGCAAGGAATAAGATTACATCAAAACTTTTGGGACATAGGTGATTCAACACATTACCATGAAAAGGGATATCACTGGAGAACAATACAATCTTTCTTGATACACTGAATGCAGCAATTGGGGATACGTAATCCCAAAAAGGTGTGGGATAAAAAAGAAGAGAGAGAGAGAAAGTAGTGTTGTTCCACCGCAATAACATGCCAGCCCAATCAAGCTGATTCGCTCAGCATGAATTGTCTCAACTTTTTTTTCAACTGCTTCTGCATCCACCCTATTCACCTGATTTGACTCCTAGAGACTTAAGCCCGCTCCACAATAGCCTGCAACTGGGAACGGGAGGTACGTGCGCTTCACAATAAACGTCAACGGGAAGAGGAACAGCGCTATGAACCAGTAGCGGCAAGAATGAGAACTAAGAAACAGTTGCTGAAACCAAAGCACTTCTAGCTATGTTACTCTTTGTATTGCCATCGGTCTGATGTGTTTACATGAGATGCTATGAATAAATAATACTTTAATGAAAGAATATTAATTAGAAGAATATAACTATAAGTACCAAGAATGCCAAAACTACCATGAACTTACAGAAAATACAACTACGAGAAACTAAAATTTTATCAATAAACAAACAGCTCCCAATGTATTTTAATGGGAAAAAGAAAATCTAAGTATTAATATGAAAAGAAAAACAATTATACTATAATTACTAAAAATAATAAACAACTCAAAAATGGCTGACTAAATCTGCTTCAAGCCCTAACCTCACAAATCCATGCTCTAACCTCAATATCACCCTTTACTCTCAATTCCGCTTCAGACCAGAGTTGCCTGTCGTGCACTTGATCAACTGGAAAGCTTTGCTGCCATTTGCTGCACTTTCATTGGTTGAGAGGCTTCGCGTTCCCAGGCTGAGATAAATGTTGACCAACCTTCCTGTTCCCTTCGTGTTGTGAATGCCTGCCTGAGATGCCCATCTTTTAACTTTCTTTGCATTCGATGATATCGTAGGCTTCCGCGGCCAGAGTCATGATCTGGGCTGTCCGGGTGACGCCGCGTCGAAGGCTGGGGTGCTGATGTTTCGACCGACATATCGCGGTCCTCTTCAGGGCTGTACTGCCAACGGCAGTACAGCCCTGAAGAGGACCGCGATATGTCGGTCGAAACGTCGGCACCCCAGCCTTCGACGCGGTGTCACCCGGACAGCCCAGATCATTTCTTCGTGTTCCTGGGCTATTGTGGAGTGGCCTTAACTCTTCCCAAACTAAAATCTTTCCTGGTAGTACACAAATTTGTGAGCAATGAAGTCATCCAAAAAATACCATTTCTAAGACTTTTTAAGAAAATTATTTCAGACACCGAATCCTTTGATCCAGAGAAATGTTGGGCAAAGGGCTTTTAACTTCAAATGGATCATGCTGTTAAAAAAAATTGAGATCAGGGGGAGATACAACATTGTTGTCTTTCATGTCATATCAATTTACTTATGGGATGATTTTCGTATATTCAGGCTAATTTTAATGTTGCAAAAGTATTGTATTCCCTGATACACTTTGCATTCTTATTTATTATATTATATTTATTTATTATATTATTCTTTCTTATTTATTTCTTGCATAAATTTATGACTTTTTATTACACATTCCCACAATTGTGATTGGTCAGGAAATTTAACACCTGGATTATGGAAACTATCTGCAGGAACTAATGCAGTGCAATTATTAGAATACTAATTTATACCAGAAAATTGTTTAACAAATCATTAAAAATATAAGAAAATACAACTTCTCTGAACCCTTTCACTGCTTATCACTTCAGTGTTGGCATGTATGGTGCATGAAACGTGTGTTAGCACAGCAGCACTGCCTGTCCCAGATACACACACAGCACACACAGCAAGGACTCCACCAGACTTTCAAGCATTCATAGCACAATCATAGTGAAAGAGTTTATGCATCAAAAAAGTAAAAATTCTTCCAAATAACAAAATTACTGACCATTCCAAGCAATACCGTAGCCAATGGCTTACAGAATTCCCCAATATGGCCCTCCAAAATTTAACATGCACATTATTAAAAATGAAATCATTGTGGTAGTAACAACAATTGAACAATAGTAACAAAAATTTATTACCGTGGATGGGAAGGGTAGCCATTGGCCCCCTGACCTGAATCAAAGCGGCCACGCTTTGCCATCGGACCACCCTGAGGTGGCATGCCACCACGTTTGCTGGGACCATAGCGATCCCCTTGTCCCATTCCACCTCGACCACCTCTATCAAATCCACCTCTTCCACCACGACCACCTCTGTCCATTCCTCTTCCTCCACGACCTGTGGACATGTTTGTTGTTTTTTAACTATTTTGTTTGTTTCCTTGACAAGAAAAAAATCAATAGACACACTGTAGGGCCAACTATTCATTCTGGGCTCAGTGATGAGTTAATATTTCCTGTATACTGTAAGGAATCAAATTATCATCTTTTCCAGAACTTTGGTCACAGACAATTACTTAACACTTTCACTGCCAAGGACTCTGTCAATTAAATCTTTGTCAGACATTTGACATGGAGAGATTTCAATAGATTGGGTACAAATTAATTTATTTCGAAAACTATGATACATAATTTATTGAAATTTTCTCAATATAATTATTAGGTTTCAAGGGTATGATATCTTGTGTAACGATCACCAGGGTGCACAGGTTTATTACAATCAATGCACAGGAATTTTGTGGAACTTCTAATTATTTATTTTGCTCCTGTATCAGCTGTTTGAAAAGTTGTTTGTTTTCAGCCAACTGCTCTCCCCAATTTCCAAAACATCACTATTGTAACATAGCATCAATTTCCATCACCAGAATCAACACCAAATATCTCTTCTAATACAAAAGAAATCCCCTTAAGTCGCAGAGATCTATCTCGTTATCGGCACTTGTACAAAGCCATTTTCTTAGCGAAATAACATATTTCAAAGTCGATTTTGTTATGACAAAAGCAACAATATCAATGAAATAAATTTGTAAACCTTGAAAGTTCACCTTTCACACTTCAAACACATCTCTGCATTTGAATGCCATTTAATCGAGATTTAACACACTGACATGCTAACACATCAATCAATAACGTTGGCAGAGGCAGAGCAGAAAATTAAAAGCTTAGATCAATGTGCTGATCTAATGTGCTTTTAATTTTCAGCAGTGAAAGTATTAATCACAAGGCATGATCCACAATCTAAAACCATTTCACGGACCCCTTAGAGGACCACAGACCTCAGATTTGAGAGCCCATTACTGTCAATTAAGAAAATTTTTACATAAAAAAACTGAAATTTAGTAAGATATTGTATTGTGTCCTATTCACTATGAGTAATTAATATAAGTTTGATTTCTTCTTAGTATTTTCTATGGGTTATCCCTAATATTTTGTAATACATAAATTATGAGGTTTTCCCAAATAAAAACATTACTTACCACGAGAAAAGCTACCTCGGCCCTCGCCACTACCGCCACCACCTCGCGAACTGAAGTCACCTCCACGACCACCACGCATACCCATTCCACGTCCCCTGAAAATTAGATGAATTTATTTGAAATTGAAAAAATATTAATTATGAAAAATACGTAAACTAATTACCACTGAGTCCATAAAATAAAGTTGCCCAATACAAATTCCAAACATTAGGAGTAAAAAAAATAGAAACCAGAGAATTCATGGACAAAGAAAAACATGACTTAGGCTCATCAGATATATAAAAAAGCTCTCTCATGGATGAAGTATGAAACTTGCATCATAAATTTATATTACATTTTTCTTGTTTGTATTTAATCATACATTAGATGGTTTTCTTTCCGAAAATTTCATTTGAAAAATACAGGTTCATTTATATTAGCATAGGATTTATGTTTTTGCATTGCCTTTCCAGTTCATGAAACTTAATTGTTGACATAATAAGCTGCAAAAATGCTCAAAATATAATGCCTATCTGCAATATCTAATTATCTTTGCGGATATATTCTTGGCATGTCAAAAACATTTTTGCCAAAAATGTGTGAAAGAACCTTGTCATGCTGAGACGATATATAAACTACCTAGCCATTCAACCGCATGCAATGACTGCACGTCATCCAGAGGAACTGCTTGTTATCATGTGCAAAGACTTGTGTTGTCGATTATTATCTAAAACAATTTCCAAAGACGTGGAAGTAGTTGAAGTTAGTTCTGCAAGAGGGTTTTCACACTCACTTTTCATATTTTGTTTGTAATGTTGCAAGCATGTCTATACAACTTATATTTGTTTGTATTATACACCCTGCATACAAGATTTTGAAGAATTCAGTGACAAAAGAAAATTATATTTATTTGTTAAATTAAGTGAAAATAGAAAGTAAAAGTGAATGGCAGGTGGAGGGAAATTTACAAAACTGAAATGTTTGCAATTCCCTAATGTGGCTCAAAATTCCACACCAATATTTGGTCGTATTCAATAATAGAATGTTTGATTTATATTCGATTTAAACATAGGTTCAGTTTATGTAAATCAGCTGTTACAATGTCATCCAATCAGGAGGTTGAAATGTCACCAGTGATATGTAACACTTGATTGGGTGACATTGTAATAGCTGATCTGTCTAATGAAGCTCTTAAATAAATCTAAGTATAATAATAGAACAGGATAACATTTTTGCATTGTAAGTATTACATTCTGCATCAACAGATGTGCAAATTTAAAGTCAACAAATACTTGCCACTTAATTATATTTTTGTTTTCATGAAAACAAGAAATTGTATGTATACACATGCACATGTGTGCACACACACACCCCAGTCCAGCTGTTTGTCATATCTGAATGGTTATTGAAGTTCACACTGACTCAGGCTATATCAGATGTAAACTGTCTGGTACATTATTTAACCTTTTAGTTACGAATGGGAAATAGTTTTTCCGGAGATTTTCAACCCAGCAGTACGAACGGGATGTTTCTCCTGAGGAGTGTGACAGCTTGTTTCTCTTGCTTACTGAGGATGACAAGCTGCTTGACAGCAATTCCCACATATTGGAGCACTGGCCTATGCAAGGCATTGGAAAGAGAGGGATCCGGGAGGACAATTGAGCTGTTGTGGGCTGCAATGACATTCTGCATGTTCACAGTGTGCCCAGGCTTCAGAATCAAATTAAGAGGATTATGAACGCGTACATTTGCCTGGAGATGGCACCCTAACACAGACGAAGAAATTAAGGAGTAGAAATCTAAAAAGAATAAGGATAAGGGGATGAGGCTTCACACTGTGTGAAATCCCAAAGACTTTCTTCAGGTTGAGAAGTTTGTATGTAAACGAGCATATTTTTTCCGTGGAAAAAGAAGCAAAACATTACATTTTCAATTGCTTTTGCAAACTACACCTTTTTAATCAGCAACAGATTTCTTTTTGAAATATTGGAAAGTGAGTAACGGTGAAAAGTAAAGTGGAATTGAAAGACAATATGATAGTAGTATTTGATAATGACCTTCATAAATAAACTTCATATCATTTGCAATCTGTAACAGAATTTTCAGGTTTGCGCTGCATCTAACTTCCACAAATTGGTTGAATAAAGTATTATTTTATTTAATTTAGAAACGTTTCTAATAATTAAGTGGTACCAGAAAGATATTTTTACTCTTTTGTATGAGCAGAAGCATGTCATTATGGCACTTTCCAGAATAGTAAAATAAAAATAAAACATTAAAAATAGTGTACTCAAATTTAAATGATTCAATTATTGTATTATTTTAATATCACATTATTATTTGAAGAGTGATATTTCCATGCATTACCATATACAGTCCCTGTTTTTCCATGCCCTCATCTCATTTCAGCTCATTGTCATTTTAGCTAATTTAGTATACACATCGCCACATTGTGGCCTACTGCTTGAGGCACCATTGTCTTCCTATGAGAGATTAGCCTACTGCGACCCTCGTCAACACTCGTTGTGGTTAAAAATCAGGTTGGGGGTCATGCATATTTGTCTATTTAAAAAGTCTACACCACTAGGACTGCAGAAGGGAAAAACCTAACTAAAAGGTTAAATAAGTGATACTGTGCATGTTTTTTTGAGGGGAGGATAAAATAAAGAATTTCATTTATATTAACTTTCAATGTGCAATCACACCTCGATTTAAACAGTTTATTGACGTTAATCAGCCATTACAGTGTCAACCAATCGGGAACATTAACAATACAGTATACTTCGATTTATTTATAGTGGCATTTGACATAAGTCAGCTGTTACAGCGTCATCCAATCGGGAGCTTGAAGTCACTATGTTCAAGTTGTGAAATTAAAATTCCTAATTTGACCATAACAGCTGATTGAACATCAAGTGCCACAATAAATAAATCTTAATAGAGTGGCGTTTAAGCTCCTGACTGGTTGTCACCTTAACTTATTAAACATCTACGTTTAAATTTAAGTAAATGAGAATTTCTCCATGCCAGATTTGAAAATTTTGAAGACTTTTCCTGGTTGGCTGAAAAGCAAAAATTAGAATACACAACTTGCATTCATGCTTAAGATAGCCAACAGCACCAAGGTTATTCCTTTTACTAATAGATTTTGTCAAAGGAACAAGTTTAGAAAATGCTATACCTTTCAAATCTGCCTCCTGGCCCACCAAAGCCACCTCTGTCTCCACCTCTGCTCATGCCCCCTCCACGAGGAGGTCCTCCTCTGCCACCACGTCCCTGAGGGCCACCACGCATCATTCCTCCACGGCCTCCCCTGGATTTCACAAAAGCATTTATGAAGACGCAAGAATGTGAACAAATTTACTTTTATTAGAGCTACAAGTAGTCATAACAGCTAAAATTTACAAGAAATATGACACTAAAAATATTCCTGGAAGAGACTCAATGACAAAAGAATTAACTTTGTAACAGAATATAATTGAATATTGAATTCTTTTGAATATAATATTTTTGTAATTCTATATATCTTAATGACAGTAAGCAGTTTTTGGTAAAGCCGTTTTCATAAATTCATGATCATGTTTTTTGGTACGGTAGTTGTATTTAATATGAATAGCATAACAATCTATCAGTAATTAATACATTCTCCAATACCTACAATTCACTTAGAGTAGTTTGAAAAACCTGTTTGAGATGAAATTCATAAGCCAAGTTAGTAAAACCATTGAGGCAATTACCTTTTAAGAGACAGAAAGGAAAAGAGAAACCAGAGTATGACATTAAAAGAATACGGGAAATGTGTATCACCTCCCATTCAAGGTTCTGGATCCCTGCGTTTCTTTCTGTATATGTGTACATATTCTGTTGCAATAGCAATTAAGGCCCCTTAGCTCAATTCTGGCTGTATAACATACTTTTGCCATTTCAGGAGATTTCTTAACAGAACATAACTGTAGTTCAAGTAAATTTATTGGGTGAATCAGAAGTTGACAGAATGCCAACATGTCACTACCCAACGGATACAGTGTGCTACATTCATGAGGATGTTCCGTCCCTCACTCTCGCGACATGGTTCGCACCTCTGCTGTCACCCCAGCATTCACACTGTTTTATATAACTCCCCTCACTTTTAAGAGAATTTATTTTAAAGGGAATAGCATTATATTGATCTACACGAACAACAATGAACCATAATACCAACACATGAAAAATAATCATTAAAAGGAACCATGCCACCGCCAACTTCCACACATGTAAAGGTTGTTGACCCCTTTGATCATTGCCCCCTTTAAAATTTCACCAAGCCCAGGAGATCTACACTGACTCAGTTAAGAACACCTTCTAATGCTTGCAAGCATGTGTGAGGTTATAGTTAGCAAAGCAAAATTAGGTAGTTTAACTACCTAACTGGTTGTTGTTTTCAATGCAATGTTAAGGTTGGTTTCAATGCAATGATTAAGGATTTTAAAACGCAACATCCAGCAATCGTTTGAAGCTGTGCTTTCTGCAAAGATTTCAGTGATTATAATTATATGAGATGCATTCAGTTTTTAAATGAAGGTACTATGCTCACACTTTTTCTTGATACCCGAGCCCCCTAGTCCTCTCTCAGCCCGGCACAGCACGGCCCAGTAGAAAACACCAGCTCCACTCGGAACGTCACGGCTCAGTTTGCAGTGCTGCCTACCTTCTTTGTTACTTGTCATTGCTATCTAGTCCAAGACACACTATTACCTCAGTCTAATAATTGTGCTATTACGCTCAGTTTTCCGCCGTTGAAGTTGACAGCACTGCACTGCTGTGACGTAGACAGAAACCACCTCTCCCCGCACCCCCCGCTGTGGAGTATCAAGAAAAAGTGCGCGACTAGTACATAGCATGATTTCCTGCTACAATCCGCTATAAAATGTACGGACCTTAGGAATTATAAAATATTTCAATTACATTTTCAGAAACAGGTTTAAATTTGTTTTCACAGTAAATGGCGATAGTAGTGGTCCAGAACTGCAAACCCTAATTTCATTAGTCTTGAGAAAATAACTACTGAGACGTGAAACAATTTTTTTGGCGGTTTCAATTTTCCATGTAGTGGACATGTAACTTCTCTTCAGTTCTTCCTTTTGAGCGATGTAATTGCAAGGGTTCAGTTAATGTTGATAATTGTATTCTCATGTTTTGAGTACATAGAATTATTGGGAATTGAACAATTATCAAGGAAGTTTGGTAACTACACAAGAGAGAACCCTTTAGTACTTAGTACAATCATTAGCAACACTAAAGAGCTTTAACTTGATAAGATATACTTTCAACCACAAGTTTTAAATACTATTCTTGAAACTCGCTACTAATCCTCTTACTGTTTTGACGTTTAAAACTTACCGGCCTCTCATGCCGTCTCCCATTCCTCTTCCTCTAGGCGGGCCTCCGCGTCCTCCAGGTCCACCTCTTCCTCGCCCTCCACGACTAAAACCACCGCGTTGTGGCGCCGGGTCTTCCATTTCGAAATCTGCGCATTATTGGGCTTTATGTGGATAAAAATTAAAGGACAAAATTCTCTCGATAACGAATACTAATTTTTCTTTGAACTCGCGACTAGCGCGATTATTTATCACATATTACAATTTCTCTCCAGACAGTAAATAAACTAGAAAAGATAAATATAAAAACAAAGCCGTGGAAGGCTCAGAAATTATAACATTAAGAATACATGAAAATATAAATTATTCTTACAACTAAATACCTATAACTTGCGTATAATGATAATTACAGGTCACAGTTTCACACACTCACTTTAGAAAATACCACTAGCACCGGAACTGCAGCAAATATCTCGAGCTTTCCTCCTGGGTTACACCATTAACCGAAAGCAAAATCAAAATGGATGAGCCGGCAAGCCGTTTCTGGTTCGTACCAACTTCTGCACGTCTCAAGACGAAGGCGTTGAAAGTATTTGTTCATTAATCTTCTCGCAAGATGATGAACACAAACTATAAAAGCACATCTGAAAGTATTTTAAATAAATACATAATGGATTTTATTTTTGAATTGCCTTAGAGGTATGTTTTGAAATGAAAACGGTAAAATATAATATGAATGAAAAATTGAATTTAACGCTTTAAAAGATCAACCCAATATCAACATAATGTATATTAACATACATAATAAAATATGATGTATTCATTCCTTAAAGTATAATAACAGCCAAAACAGACTTCGCATTTTCAGCACGATAAGCGGCGTATATAGACAAACTTTTATTACTTTTATTGTGGAGTACTTGGCAGAGCTGCATCTAACGGAGGTTGCTTTGCCAAGGTAACTTCCGCTTCCTAAACATCGCTCATAAAAGACAAAATCAATTTTGACCAGTCAATCGTTTCAGTTAGTACTTTTATTGTTCACAATCCGATTAAGTCACAAATTGAATTATCATATTGCCATTCGTCCCTTGGCAACTTTAGGTAGGACATTACTATACTGTACCTCTTTTTCATAGACGTATTTACGGCGCAACATTTGAAAATACCTCCTAATATCGTAAAGGAAGAATACAAACAATTTTTATACTTGAATATTTTCGTTAAACACAAACCTCGATCAATTAGATTTCCTTAATACAAAAATACTAACTCAATTTGAACTAACCCATTTGAAGACGTACAGAGCTGGCCAAATTATTATAGTAAATGTTGTTTTTTTTCTTGGCTTAACATATTACAATGTTCAGGGAAGTACCTGAAAAAGGTACTGGTTTGAAGTGTAACTTTTGTTAATGTCACTGGAAATGTATACACTAGTGAATGATATTACGAGGCATGATCAATATCTATAGATCATATAGAACAGATAATCCACTCAAATAAATGAGTGGGTTGGAAAAAATTAAAACATTGATCAGTCTATGCTTCAATGGGCTACAAATAGCCCTGACATAAATTGCATATAAAATATTTAATCTACAGTTCAAAGTGACTGAAGAAAAGAAGGTTATACAAACTAGCTCATAAAATATCTTATTTGTCTTAAAAAGACACTGAAATTCAGGATCGGTTTAATGACTTGCGAGACCTGCAGTACTTTTATCATGCAGGGCCCTGTTTATTAATTTTTCAAGATATAGTTAGTGCATGGTGTATGAAAGAACTTTAACCCATCTCCAATTATAATTTTTTAAAAATTGATCCTTAGCTAAAAAGCTACAGCTAGCCTAGCTTGTTAATCTATATCAAGACAATACTGTACACTTAAAAACAAGGTCTAAAATTAAATTACGTAATACTCGAATCCAGTTACAAGAACTCAGGGCCAAGTTATTGGGATATATGTACATTTTCTATCATATAAATAATTTTGAAGTTAAAAAAAAAAGAAAAAAATAATATAGTGTTTATAAATAGTCACAGTGTCATAATAGACATTAAAGTCCAAAAAAAACACATGCTTACAGTATGAATGAAAAGCGACTTAAAATAAAACCAAAAAAAAAAGTTTAAATGAAATATTTTTCATTTTATTTATTAATACCCACAAACAAGTTTGAAAACAATATCTTTATTCAAAAGGATCCATTATTTCAAGTGCTATCGAAAGATAAATAACAGATAGAACTAAATTAGATGAAATTCTTCTGGATTATTCAAAATGTTTAAATATTGCAAACGAAATTGAAAAAAATATATATTACATGTTAAATTTTAAATTACAAAAATTTAATAAAATGACAATGTGATTCATTTTCAATTTTGATTAAACTTCATTTATCTCATCGAACATTTATACAATTTTGCCGTAGAAATCTCATCAATTATTGTTGATGCATCAATTTTTTTGAGTAGTTTGTGTCCAATTCTCATCAACATAACACAGAACTTCATGTAATTGCATATTTTTACTGATTGCTCACAAGTAGGGAACGAACTTTATTGTAATAAAAAAAGCAAAATATGTACATATATATGTACTTATTTTTTCAAAAATATGTAAGAAAAAATAGGAATTATGTGAAATAAATTTTCGTTATAATGTTTACAATTCTATTCTTCAAGCACTATTCTTCACATTCCAGGTTTCACCCTAGCTAGTGGCTCATGTAGGCAAATAGGCAAATCACATCACGCTTATGGCGGTACTTGCATATTTGTTAAAAATAACATTCATTACGTATCAATCACGGAATACTCCTATCTCTTAAAAGATAAAGACTTTGAAATATCTATCATAGATTTACCAAATCAAAGAATATGGATTTTATGTATGTACCACAGCCCCACTGGAAACACAAATGTTTTCCTAAAAAATCTTGAAATTGTTCTTGTTAAACTTAAAAGACGCAGAAATTATAAAATTATACTATGCGGTGATTTCAACATAAACTGTTTGTCAAAATCAAATGATGAGGAACTATTCAAAAATTTACTTAAATCTTTCAACTTACAAACTATTATAAATCAACCCACCAGAATATCTAAAAAAAGCAGTACTGCCATTGATCAAATAATAATAGACACAAATGATTGCAGCTATTCAGTTGTTACATATAACACAGGCTTTAGTGACCACACAGCACGAATTCTCAAACTCAAATTGGACACTAAAGTTATTAAGGAAACACTTTATAGAGAAACTCGAAACTTCTCTCAGGAAAACCTTGACAAATTCAACTCCCTAATAAGTTCAGAAAACTGGAAGGAGGTGTACAAAGCAACAGACACAAATACCAAATTCAACTTGTTCATAAACATATTCCAAAGTTATTTCAACACTGTTTTCCCACAAACACTGAAGAAAATAACAAGCAAAAACCACAAATCATGGATAACTAAAGGAATCAAAACATCATGTGAAAGGAAACGAAACATGCATGAAACCATCCTTCATCACGAATGTAGTTCCGATTTCATTGCTTATTACAAAACATACAAAAGTATCTTAAAGAAAGTAATTAAACAGGCCAAACTGTTAATGAATGATCGACACATTGCCAAAGCACGAAACAAAACAAAAGCAATGTGGAACATTGTAAAAAATACTCTAAAAACAGAAAACAGAAACACCAAAAACATTGAACTTAACTACAAGAACAATGTTCTGCGCAACCCACAGCAAGTAGCAAACACTTTCAATAGACATTTCTCAGAAATTGGAGAAAAGTTAATACACTGCAATTCTGTAAATAATATAAATATGCAGTCAAATATACCCACATCACCAAATGCAAAGTCCATATATATCTCTGAAACATCACCTGCAGAAATACAGAAAATCATAAATAAAATGAAAAACAAATTCTCTACAGGACTGGATAATATCCCTGACATACTCATTAAACATTCAGCAACATATATACTAGAACCGCTCACACACATTTGTAATCACTCCTTAATGACAGGTAGCTTCCCAGAAATTCTCAAAAAAGCAAAAGTTAAGCCACTATTCAAAAAAGGCAACACCCACGATCTCATGAATTACAGACCAATATCCTTACTATCTGGATTTTCAAAAATTCTAGAAAAGCTTTTTAATGATAGACTCAAACATTTCCTCAATTCAAATAACATATTGACAGAGGCTCAACATGGATTCAGAAATGGTAGATCAACAGACACTGCTATCTTCACCTTTCTAAATAACATACTTCTTGCTCTAGATCAGAAAGAAATTCCCATCGGTTTATTTCTAGATTTATCAAAAGCATTTGACATTATTGATCATGACATACTGTTATTCAAACTTGAAACTTTGGGAATTAGAGGCATTGCACATCAATGGGTAAAATCTTACCTTTCAAATCGTTGTCAAGTAGTCACAATCAAGCATGTTAGAGATAAAATGATTTCAAGCCATTTTTCCCAACCTAGAATGATAAATTATGGAGTCCCACAAGGATCAATCCTGGGCCCTATACTATTTCTCTTGTACATCAACGACATGCCCCTGACTCTACAAAAGAGCAAAATGGTCCTATTTGCAGATGACACTAACATTATTATTAAAGCAAATACCCAACAAACTCTACAGAAAGAAGCACAAACAGTTCTAGAAGCACTAGTAAAATGGTTCCAGGAAAACAAACTCATCATAAACACCAGTAAAACTGTCTCCCTAAACTTTCGGAATCCACTCTCTAAAGTAAAGCCTCTAACACAATTGATGATAAAACACATGCCTGTAAAAATAGCCCAAAAAACAACTTTTCTTGGATTGACAATTCAAGACAATGGAACTCCCACATCACAGATCTAAACAACAAGCTTACCAAGTCATGCTATGCCATCTACATCCTTAAGTCAAATTCAAATTTGGATACACTACGAACAGTGTATTTTGCAAATGTCCACTCGCATCTAAAATACGGAATCATATTCTGGGGAAACTCCCCAGAAAGTATTCACACTTTTATCATCCAAAAAAGAATACTGAGAACAATGACAAACACTCACAAACATGAGTCCTGCAAACCACTTTTCAAGAAATTACAAATCCTACCACTCCCATGCATATACATATTTGAAATATTAATCTTCACAAAGAAGACGCTTATGGAAAACAAGGATTCTGTTACTCTAAATACTGATGTTCATAACTATAATACTAGACAAAACAAGAATCTGCATGTCCCACACTGTGAAACTTCACTCTTTCAAAAAAGTACCCTTTTTGAAGGCATCACACTATATAACAAACTCCCTAGTGAATTTAAAAGCTTAAACTCAATACACACATTCAAAAATAAACTGAAAGCTTTCCTGTTAAACCATACATTCTACAGTACACAGGAATACCTACACCATAAACACATATCAACATCAATATAAACTAATAAAAATAATTTTTTTTGTTGCATATTCTGCTGCATGACTTGAAGCCCCCCCCCCCCAGCTGATTGATGGATATAAAAGGATAGATCCAGCCCAAGCATCCATCTCATGAAGATTCTCCTTCTTCTCCTTTTTATTTATTTTTGCTCTCAACTTTAGCTTTACCCTACTATTTATAAAATTAATTTGTACTTAGCATGAAAACAGAATTCAATTTTATACCTGTATTGTATTTAATATTTGAAATATTTGCATTGTACATTGTATGATCATATAATGTCCTGACTTGTCATACATGGCTTATGCTGTATTTATGTGACAAATATATTATTATTATTATTATTATTATTATTATTATTATTATTATTATTATTATTATTATTATTATTATTATTATTATTATTATTATTATTATTATTATTATTATTATTATTATTATTATTATTATTATTATTATTATTATTATTATTATTATTATTATTATTATTATTATTATTATTATTATTATTATTATTATTATTATTATTATTATTATTATTATTATTATTATTATTATTATTATTATTATTATTATTATTATTATTATTATTATTATTATTATTATTATTATTATTATTATTATTATTATTATTATTATTATTATTATTATTATTATTATTATTATTATTATTATTATTATTATTATTATTATTATTATTATTATTATTATTATTATTATTATTATTATTATTATTATTATTATTATTATTATTATTATTATTATTATTATTATTATTATTATTATTATTATTATTATTATTATTATTATTATTATTATTATTATTATTATTATTATTATTATTATTATTATTAGCGTTTTCCGAGCAGAGTACGTTGCCGATCAGATCTTTACATGGATTCAGAGAGGCTGAATAAGAGTTTTACATCTGCAGAAGCAATTATTCGCTAATTTCATCCGATACATATAATATTTTCGTATTATATACAATGTTAACGAGGAGGCGGAGCTCAAGTGAATAGTACCGTGTAGCCTGTGATAGAAGGGGGGTAAAGGGAGCATACTCCCCCCCAACTCCAGAAAAGGGATAAGACAATAATCTGGACAATTTTTATCGAGTTACGCATGGGGTCTATGAAACACAAGTAATCACCAGGTAGAAGTTAGGTGCGTCAAGCTGGAACAGCCAAGTCAGCACACCCACACGAAACATGTCTAATCATTTATTGCTAATTAATTGCCAATTAATTGCCACCTTTTTGAATTAATTGCCACGTATTTTCGTGGAGAAAACGGGTGTGTGCTAGCTTGACGTCAAGCCAGCACACACATCAGTTAAATTCGAGCCAGAGCTCAGCGGAATCCATCTAATCATTTATTGCTAATTAATTGCCAATTAATTGCCACAATTTGGAATTATTTCGCACGTATTTTCAGTCTAAAATAATCAAAGTAAATGGCAGCAGGCATGACGCAACCCGCAACATAATTCTGAACGTCAAGCCAGCACACACATCAGGTAAATACGAGCCAGATTTCAACGGAAACCATCTAATCATTTATTGCTAATTAATTGCCAATTAATTGCCACAATTTGGAATGAATTCGCACGTATTTTCAGTCTAAAATATTAAAAGTAAATGGCAGCAGGCGTGACGCAACCCGCAACATAACATAAAAATTGGAATATACAGAAAACAAACAAGCACAATGACATAAAATTAACGAGATAGTTTAAACACATATCGGACTATTATTTTACTCTATGCATGATTTAATTACCCCTCTCTTTTATGAGATAATACATTTTATAACTTCGTAGTTTTGCAAACACGTACGACATTCAAATAGATAATGCAAGAGTACCAACGAGTGCGATATATCTATAATCTATTAAATAATTAAATACACATTCAATACTAGTTTAATATACTGGAGATAAATTAATCAATGTTGCCGTGTATTATATAAACATTGCTGAAACTGCATCAGATTTATCGAACCAAGCCACTTCTTCAAAATCGAAAATTCAGAGAACCAACGAGCACAATCACATAAAATTATGAACATAGTTAATAGACATTCAGAACTAATTGTTTGCTCTATACACGATTTAATTGCTCTTGTCATTTATTAAATAATAATTTTTTTAAACGTCGTTGTTATAAAACCTCATCGAATTTCGAACAGGAAATGGGAGAGTACCAACGAGCTCAAATATCTAAATTCTATATAATTATTGAATGCACATTCAATACTAGTTTATTACATGAAAGAAAAATTGATAAATAATGCCGTGAATTATATAAACATTATTGATACTGCATGGCAGTTACCGTACCAAGCCAGATATTCAAATTCGAAAATCCAGAGAACCAACGAGCACAATCACATAAAATTAAGAACAAAGTTAATAGATATTTAGACCTAATTATTTACTCTATACACGATTTAATTGCTCTTGTCATTTATTAAATAATATTTTCTTAAAACTTCTTTGTTATGAACCTCGAAGACATTCGAACAGGAAATGCGAGAGTACCAACGAGCACTAATATCTAAAATCTATTTAATAATTGAATGCACGTTCAATGCTAGTAACATTACACTAAAGATCAATTGATAAATGTTGCCGTGAATTATATAAACATTATTGAAACTACATGGCAGTTATCAAATCAAGCGAGATATTCAAATTTGAAAATACAGAGAACCAACGAGCAAAATCACATAAAATTAAGAACATATTTAATAAATATATAGAACTAATTGTTTACTCTATACACGATTTAATTGCTCTTGTCATTTATTAAATAATATTTTTTAAAAACTTCTTTGGTATGAATCCTCAAAGACATTTGAACAGGAAATGCGAGAGTACCAACGAGCACTAATATCTAAAATCTATTTAATAATCGAATGCACGTTCAATGCTAGAACATTACACTAAAGATCAATTGTTAAATGTTGCCGCGAATTATATAAACATTATTGAAACTACATGGCAATTATCAAATCAAGCGAGATATTGAAATTTGAAAATGCAGAGAACCAACGAGCACAATCACATAAAATGAAGAACATAGTTAATAAATATATAGAACTAATTGTTTAGTCTATACACGATTTAATTGCTCTTGTCATTTTTTATATAATATTTTCTTAAAACTTTTTTGTTATGAAACCTCGAAGACATTCGAACAGGAAATGCGAGAGTACCAACGAGGACTAATATCTAAAATCTATTTAATAATTGAATGCACGTTCAATGCTAGAACATTACACTAAAGATCAATTGTTAAATGTTTCCGCAAATTATATAAACATTATTGAAACTACATGGCAGTTATCAAATCAAGCGAGATATTCAAATTCGAAAATACAGAGAACCAATGAGCACAATCACATAAAATTAGGAACATATTTAATAAATATACAGAACTAATTGTTTACTCTATACACGATTTAATTGCTCTTGTCATTTTTTAAATAATACATTTTTAAAACTTTGTTGTCATGAAACCTCATCGACATTCGAAGAGGAAATGCGAGAGTACCAACGAGCACTAATATGTAAAATATATTTAAAATTTGAATGCGCGTTCAATACTAGCATATTACAGTAAAGATAAATTGATAATTGTTGCCGTGAATTATATAAACATTTTGAAACTGCATGGGAGTTATCTAACCAAGCCAGATTTTGAAATTCGAAAATACAGAGAACCAACGAGCACAATCACATAAAATTAAGAACATAGTTAAAGGATGCTTAGAACTAATTTTTTATTCTATACACGATTTAATTGCTCTTGTCGTCTATTAAATATTAATTTTTTAAAACTTCGTTGTTCTTTTAGAGTAGTAAATTAGTATCAAATGTCTGTTAAATTATATTCTTGGTTTCCTATATTTGTGCTTATTGATTCCCTCTATTTTCAAATTTTAAAATCTCGCATGGTTCTAATACTGTTTCACTTTCACCTTGTTGAAGGGGTAATTTAAAATTTCCCAATTGAAAGTCGTACGTGGTTGCATATTTACGAATTTTTAAAAATTCTTTCCTTCGTAACCCGAATAGCAATTAAATCATGTGTAAATAAATAATTAGTATTAAATTACTAAACACAATGTTGCTGGTTATACAATATTGTACTCGTTGGTTCTCTAAATTTTCGAATTTGAATATCTGGCTTGGTTCGATATCTCAGATACGGATTCAACAATGTTTATATAATAAACGGCAAAATTTATTAATTTACCTTTAACGTAATAAACTAGTATCATCTGTGTATTTTATAATTTAAGAGATATTAAGTATTTGTTCTTGTTGGTACTCTCGCATTTCCTATTCGAAAGTCGTACGTAATTGCACAACTACGAATTTTAAAAAAATTACTATTCCCTAACGGCAATAGCAATTAAATTGTGTATAGAGTAAAAAATTAGTATTAAATAACTATAAACTATGTTGATGGTTATATGTGCTTGTGCTCGTTGGTACTGTATTTTTCGAATTTGATAATCTGGCTTTGTTCGATAACTCTGATGGAATTTCAATAATATTGATATACTACACGCCAATATTTATTAACATACCTTTATAATTAAAAAATTAGTATTAAATGTTCAATCAATAATTAAATAGATTTTACATATTAGTGCTCGTTGGTTCTCCCGCATTTCCTGTTCGAAAGTCGATGAGGTTTCATAAAAACAAAGTTTTAAAAATTTATTATTTAATAAAGGACAAGAGCAATTAAATCGTGTATAGAGTAAGAAATTAGTGCCATATATCTAGTAACTATGCTCCTAATTTTATGTGATTGTGCTTTGTGGTTCTCTGTATTTTCGAATTTCAATATCTGGCTTTATTCAATAACTCCCTTGCAGTTTCAATAATGTCTACATAATTCCCAGCAACATTTATCTATTTATCTTTAGCACAATAAACTAGTATGAACGTACATTCAATTATTAAATAGATTTTAGATATTCGTGCTCGTTGAAACTCTCGCACTTCCTGCTCGAACGTCGATGAAGTTTCAGAACAACTAAGTTTAAAATATTTATTGTTTAATACATTACAAGAGCAATTAAATCATGTATAGGGTACAAGAATAGTTTTAAACATCCATTAACTATGTTCTTAATTTTATGTGGTTGTGCTAGTAGGTTCTCTGTATTTTCGAATTTGAATATCTGGCTTTGTTCGATAACTCCCATGAAGATTCAGTAATGTTTATATAATTCACGGCAACATTTATCAATTTATATTTAGGGTAAACAACTACTATTAAATGTGCAATCTATTATTAAATAAATTTTAGATATAGGTGCTCGTTGGTACTATCGCAATTCCAGTTGGAAAGTCAAAAAGTTTTTATAACAACGAAATTTTTAAAAAAATATTATTTAATAATCGACAACAGCAATTAAGTCGTGTATAGAATAAAAAAATAGTTCTAAACATCCTTTAACTATGTTCTTAATTTTATGTGATTGTGCTTGTTAGTTTTGTGTATTTTCGAATTACACTATCTGGCTTGGTTAGATAACTCCCACGCAGTTTCAAAATGTTTATATACTTCATGGAAACATTTATCAATTTATCTTTAGTGTAATATGCTAGTATTGAACGTGCATTCAATTATTAAATAGATTTTAGATATTAGTGGTTGTTGGTACTCTCGCATTTCCTGTTCGAATGTCTTCGAGGTTACATAACAAAGAAGTTTAAAAAAATATTATTTAATAAATGACAAGAGCAATTAAATCGTGTATAAAGTAAACAATTAGTTCTAAATGTCTATTAACTATGATCTTAATTTTATGTGATTGTGCTCGTTGGTTCTTTGCATTTTCGAATTTGAATATCTCGCTTGATTTGATAACTGCCATGTAGTTTCAATAATGTTTATATAATTCACGGCAACATTTAACAATTGATCTTTAGTGTCATGTTCTAGCATTGAACGTCCATTCAATTATTAAATAGATTGTAGATATTATTGCTCGTTGGTACTATCGCAATTCCTGTTGGAAAGTCAACAAATTTTATAAAAACCAAGTTTTAAAAAATTATTAGTTAATAAATGACTAGAGCAATTAAATTGTGTATGGAATAAAAAAATACTTGTAAACTTCCTTTAACTATGTTCTTAATTTTCTGAGATTGTGCTTGTTGGTTCTCTGTATTTTCGAATTACATTATCTGGTTTGGTTAGATAACTCCCATGAGGTTTCAAAATGTTTATATACTTCACGGAAACATTTATGAATTGATCTTTAGTGTAATATGCTAGTATTGAACGTGCATTCAATTATTAAATAGATTTTAGATATTGGTGCTCGTTGGTACTCTCGCATTTCCTCTTCGAATATCGATGAGGTTTCATAACAACAAAGTTTTAAAAATTTATTATTTAAAAAAAGACAAGGGCAATTAAATCGTGTATAGAGTAAACAATTAGTTCTATATATTTATTAAATATGTTCTTAATTTTATGTTATTGTGCTCGTTGGTTCTCTGTATTTTCGAATTTGAATATCTCGCTTGATTTGATAACTGCCATGTAGTTTCAATAATGTTTATATAATTTGCGGCAACATTTAACAATTGATCTTTGGTGTAATGTTCTAGCATTGAACGTGCATTCAATTATTAAATAGATTTTAGATATTAGTGCTCGTTGGTACTCTCGCATTTCCTGTTCGAATGTCTTCGAAGTTTCATAACAAAGAAGTTTTAAGAAAATATTATTTAATAAATGACAAGAGCATATTATATATTATATATGACATATATGACATATATTATAAATGACAAGAAAATATTATTTAATAAATGAGAATCGTGTATAAAGAAAACAATTAGTTCTATATATTTATTAAATATGTTTTTAATTTTATGTGATTGTGCTCGTTGGTTCTCTGCATTTTCGAATTTGAATATCTGGCTTGGTTCGGTAACTGCCATGCAGTATCAATAATGTTTATATAATTCATGGCAATATTTATCAATTTATATGTGGTGTAATAACGTACTATTAAATGTGGATTATTTTATTACATAAATTTAAGATATTAGCGCTCGTTGGTGCTATCGCAATTCCAGTTGGAAAGTCAACAAGATTTTATAACAAAGAAGTTTTAAGAAAATATTATTTAATAAATGACAAGAGCAATTAAATCGTGTATAGAGTAAACAATTAGTTCTATATATTCATTAAATATGTTCTTAATTTTATGTGATTTTGCTCGTTGGTTCTCTGCATTTTCGAATTTGAATATCTCGCTTGATTTGATAACTGCCATGTAGTTGCAATAATGTTTATATAATTCTCGGCAACATTTAACAATTGATCTTTAGTGTAATGTTCTAGCATTGAACGTGCATTCAATTATTAAATTGATTTTAGATATTAGTGCTCGTTGGTACTCTCGCATTTCCTGTTCGAATGTCTTCGAGGTTTCATAACAAAGAAGTTTTAAGAAAATATTATTTAATAAATGACAAGAGCAATTAAATCGTGTATAGAGTAAATAATTAGGTTAAAATATCTATTAACTTTGTTCTTAATTTTATGTGATTGTGCTCGTTGGTTCTCTGCATTTTCGAATTTGAATATCTGGCTTGGTTCGGTAACTGCCATGCAGTATCAATCATGTTTATATAATTCACGGCTTTATTTATTAATTTATATTTGGTGTAATAATGTACTATTAAATGTGGATTCAATTATTACATAAATTTAAGATATTTGCGCTCGTTGGTGCTATCGCAATTCCAGTTGGAAAGTCAACATGATTTTATAACAACGAAGTTTTAAAAAAATAATATTTAATAAACGACAAGAGCAATTAAATCGTGTATAGAATAAAAAATTCGTTCTTAAGCATCCAGTAACTATGTTCTGAATTTTATGTGATTGTGCTCGTTGGTTCTCTTTATTTTCGAATTTTAATATCTGGCTTGGTTAGAAAACTCCCATGCAGTTTCAAAATGTTTATATAATTCACAACAACAATTATCAATTTATCTTTACTGTAATATGCTAGTATTGAACGCGCATTCAAATTTTAAATATATTTTACATATTAGTGCTGGTTGGTACTCTCGCATTTCCTCTTCGGATGTCGATGAGGTTTCATAACAACAAAGTTTTAAAAATTTATTATTTAAAAAATGACAAGAGCAAATTAATCGTGTATTGAGTAAACAATTAGTTCTATATATTTATCAAATGTGTTTTTAATTTTATGTGATTGTGCTAGTTGGTTCTGGCTGCTGGTCAATGCTGGCTTGACGTCAAGCTAGCACACACCCGTTTTCTCCACGAAAATACGTGGCAATTAATTCAAAAAGGTGGCAATTAATTAGCAATAAATGATTAGACATGTTTCGTGTGGGTGTGCTGACTTGGCTGTTCCAGCTTGACGCACCTGTAGAAGTTCCTTCTGCTTCACATACTACATCCGCTCATTGTTGTTCCCGACTGTGCTGTTTCCAAGAAGCAGATGGGGGCGGGGGAGATAAGTTTCACAATTAATAGCGATTGTCCGGCGTTAATACAAGCGCATTGTTTTTTTTTAAATATTTCAGTAACTAAGTTTTCAAGTAACATATTTCGAACATCACTAGTGAAATGTTCATTTTGGACCTATAAATATATTAAAATGTAACGAAATATGTAGTTATAGATAAAATATGTAAAAGTATGTAATTATACCGAAATATGTAAAAATATGTAAAATGAAAATGGTTCCAATTAGTTCAAAATGTCGTGTTAAGTGTAAAAAATATTAGTGAATGCAGGTATCTTGTCCCTGTAAAAATATGTATTTACATGAAAATCCGTTCCCTACTCATAAGTTATCTTTATCTATCACCAAAAATAAAACAAATTAGCCCAATTTTGCACATTTGCTTATTTCTGAGATTTTTTCTTTAACTGCATATTTTTATGTATGCAGCATATTTAAGTGAATATAATACAGGTTTGTGTGTAGATGTCGAAAACAAATATTTTCATGTCTTTCTTTCAAAAGTAAAGAAATAAATCATGCCAATGCCACAATACCGACATAATATTTCCGATAGTCTTCTCATAAGATTGTTTTCGCTTGTATTGGATCACATCTGTAACTATTTGTGAGCATGAATATAGTGAGCTGGGCTGAATTTTCGGCATCGTAATAATGCTATTGGTTCTCTCGCTACGTTCTCGTTACCGCTACCGTGGTAGAGAGAATCATGGTGGAAATATTTCCACCATGGAGAGAATGTTATGTAAAAAAACGCGCGAAAAACGGGGAATTTTCGGCAAAAAACTTATTACGGGGCCCTGGTAACGAAAAAGTGGATAAATTCAGACGCTAAATTTAGAAGAAAGAAAAATCCCTTCACTTGCTGTAGTCAGAATCCATGTTTTGTGGGTCCTTTATACCGAAAAATCGATTGACGACAAAACGTGTGTCCGTCCGTCCATCTGTGAACAACGCTAGAGGCTAAACAGTTCAGCTGATTTTCTGTAAAATTGATATTCCTCGATCGATCACGCTGATGTCGTGGCCCCTTGAATTTGAGACATATTTTAATTATGGCGGGTACTTTACATGAAACCCCTTGGAACATTTTCAAAATTTTCAACAAAAAAAAGACTCCGTTTTTTATTGAAGTTTGTTATTGGATAATGTATACTGTATACTAACATATCACTGAGTGTGAAGGTCGTTTAAGGGAATGGCGCAGGTCCCATGTTCGTTAAAAACCCTGATTTTTCGAAAATTAAAATTAAAAATTATTCAGCGTCTTCCTAAACTACAATTATGATTTTTTTTCTAATGAAACGTGTTCATCAAAAACTAATCTAAAAATAATGTCATGTTCACTTTTTCAAAAACATGAGTATTTTTTGGGAAATTTTGTGTCCAACAGACAATTTTTCTTTTCTTTGAACCATTTTTTCTTAAAAACACCCCAAACGTTTTTGATTAAATTAAGACCTTAGATATCGTAAAGGACACCCAAGAAAATAGCGCAGGTGTCATTTACGTAGAAATGCTGATTTTTCGAAAATAAAAAAAATTCGTCTTCTTCCTACATTTGTAAAGGTACTTTTACTTAAATTTACTACAATTGTGAAGGTGTTTTACTTAATGAAATGCGTTCATCAAAAACAAATCTTAATAACCTCTTGTTGAAGTTTAGGAATATATGAATATTTTTTTAGTAATTTGGCGTCAAACAAAGTCGCCCGGTCCGAAAAATCCTGCGCTTCGTGAAAGTGATTTTAGATGTGTTTGAGGCAGTTGGATGCTAAGTAAGTTAGAATGTGTATATTATTTCATATTTCTTCGTTTCATGCAATCGAGCTTTTGTTATACGTTTAAACATTAATCTTTTAGAAAGTATTTAAAGCTAATTGAAATATATGAAATAAAAATTATTAGCCTTCAGGGAATATCAGATTGGAATGCAACAATCCTGCGTCGCGATTCGCGAATTTCACTGAATTACGTCTCATGGTTGTGACATGATTTAGCTGTATGAAAAGCAGTTATAATTGTCAAATTGTATTGATACTTGCTTGAAAATATTTGGTTTTCCCGCGAATGTGCTACAATTTGTAATGAGTAAAGTAAAATATATAGTAAATATATAATAAAGTAAAATATTTTAGACAAAAGTACAAGTTTTTCAAGATTGTATGAAAAAAACTCGTCTGTATCAGCCTAATTTTGGAATAAATTAAGTTTAAATTAGTTTAGACTCTTATGGAAAAGTTTTCGCGGACATAGGTTTTTCAAAGTTATTGAAGAAGTTTTAGGTGAAAGTAGAACATTTTTCTTTTATTCAATACGTAAAACATTTTTTGATGAATCAGATGATATTAAATGTAAAAAAACTCACCGGGCATTCTGCGGAGTAATTTATAAAACACCGCTGGGAAATTCATTGCAACCGGAAGTACTAGCCCTTGGCTTAGGAGTTATCCTGTACCAAAGAGTATATCTCCTGTATATGTCCTGTACAAATCATGCAATTGTCAGCAGTGTTTTGTCTTGTAGTACGAGATAATACCGCTCTAACTTAATATTTTGTAACATACACAATCACAAACTATTTGACAATAATTTACTTTCAATGTAAACAATGTGGACTAATATTTAAAGAAAAACGAAAGAAAAGCGCGGGCGCCGAAGTCAACATAACCTATGTTAGGTATTGTCAACATATGAAAATTAAAAATTATGCGAGAGACCTAAATTGTTAGCAAATATTGTTTTCCTAGAGCAACTACTCAATACTTATCTTTTAAGTACGTGAAATATTTATTTAAATGCTCCGGTCACATTTACAAGCAGCTGTTTTTAACCTCTGAAAAAGAGATCCTCACCATTCTCTTAAACGTCCTTCGCACTATTCAACAACAAAATTTCATCAACAAATTTGGAGTCTTTTTTTGAAAAATTTGAAAACGTCAAAAGGCCTTCATGTAAAGAACCCTCTAAAATTAAAATATCGGTTTCAAATTCCTGGGTTCGCGACATCAGCCAGAACGATTACGGAATATCAATTTATACGGCTGAACGGTTTATGCGCTAGCGTTGACCAGACGAACAGATAGACGGACATTTTCCCGTCAATCGATTTTTCGGTATCAAAAAATGGTATCAAGAAAAAACATGAATTCTGGCTATACCACGTTTTAGAGAATTTTTTTTCTTTTATTTAGCAACAGTATTGATCGACTTTTTCGTTTCCAGAGCTCTGTAATAAGAGTTTTTCTGGCGAAAATTCGCCGCTCTCTGGCGCAAGATTACATATTTTCTCTTCTTAAGAAGTTCCTTCTTAGGGGCGAGAAAGTATGGAAAATTGTTTGTCTGACTCAAAAAAACCATTTCTGATAAAATAATTTCATAAAATGAAATTATTTTATCTGAAATTATTTATAATTTCATAAAATGAAATTATTGAAATAATTTAATTTAAGAGTGAACTAGTGTTGCTACAGATTGGCACAGACTTTCTCTCTAGTTAGTTTCCTAATTTCGTTGGCCGGGCCAGGCTTTTCGGTCGTGCCTCATCCTTTTGCCAGCAGACATCTACCGTCGCCCAAACATTTTTTCACATTTGCACAATTTTTCGGTTTCCTAATGACAGAAACCAAACATTACATTAAGATTTTAATAGAAGAGCCAAAAAACGTCCTATATGGAAATTTTTATTGAAAAATTTGCAGCTGTTTTAACCAAAACGGAGTTTACTCGTTACAGTAAACGCGAAATTTGAATGTTTTTTTTTCGCAGAAAACTTTTGTTTTTGAACAAATTTATTGGAAGTTATTTGAAGCGCTTCTACTCATAGATGCAATTATGTATACTGGCCAATTATGTACCCTGATATATATATATATATATATATATATATATATATATATATATATATATATATATATATATATAGCGAGCAACGCCGGTACTTCAGCTAGTGTGTGTGTGTGTGTGTGTGTGTATATATATATATATATATATATATATATATATATATATATATATATATATATATACACACACACACACACACACACACACTAGCTGAAGTACCCGGCGTTGCTCGGGCATTTATTACAGTAAATTATTATTCAGGAAGAGGAATTCAATCTTTTCATGCCCTGCGGCGGGACCTATCTCTATATCTTCCATTGTATCCCTTCTCCGCCCTACTTCCTGCCATGCTCTGCCCGGCCACGCCACGATAGCTTTCTTCTTTTGACCCCCATTTGGAAATTTCCGGATTACCTCGCTCACTTTTCCACAAATAATTAAATTTTTCTTATTTGAAGTTCAAGCTTCTAAACATTCACTTTATAACTAAAAGCAATAAACAAATCTAAACTACAAAATAAAATACTTGCACTCGCATATAAAATTTAATTTTGTGGAGTTTTATATAATATTCCAACACTATCAAAATTGTCACGTAAAACTTATCCTATTTTTATATTTTTTCTTCTATTGTATTCATAAAGAAAGTTTTGAAATTTATCTGTCAACTCGAGACCTTGAAGGCACTTACTGTTTTAAACTGAGTATAACATGCGGAAGTTCATGCACGGGTACGGTAGAAGGTAGATCCAGAGTAATAGTTATAGATGTCATAACGTAATTGATGATTCATAATCATAAAAATAAATGAAAATACTTGTGTCTATTCTGAAACATAATTACCAGTTTTTATAATTCTGAAAATGACCAAAATATATATGTTTAATGTTCTGTGTGCTAGTAATACATAGTATAAAATTTATTTGTTCAGGTAAATCAATTCATCATACAACTGATACATTAGCAAACTAATGATCAACCAACAGTATATTACGTGTAAATAATAAATTGACAATGCACTGAGCCACATAACAAAACAATATTAGCATCATTATTTTATCTCAAGTGATAGAGATTATGGATCCTGAAATATGAATAATATAAACCAAAGACTCCCAGATATTATTTGCTTAGGCAAAAATATTTTTAGACCAATTAATTTTTCCTTACTTTTTAGAAATATATGAATGAACTCATTCATTGGGAGCAATTGATATGCAAAACAACTTTACAGGTTAGTCTTAATATGTAAATGATCATTCCTAAATTACATACCACTGCACAAAAATTCATCCCATATTGAAGATAAAATTTTACTGGGTTAAAAAAATCAAATTACTTTCCATTTTTCGAATTTGTACAGGAGAGCTGAATAATAGAAACCAAGAACTCCCAAATTTATTTATTTGCTCAAAAAAACTTTTTGTTACATAAATTAATTTCTGCCTATTTTTTATAGAAAAGTATGGATGAATTCAATTATTGGGAGCAATTGATATGCAAAACTAAAGCACATATTAGTGTTAATAAATAAATGATCATTCTATAATTATCATCCACTGCACTAAACTTCTTTACATATAGAAGAAAAAAGTACATCAATTGATATGCAAACAACTTTACAGATTAGTTTTAATATGTAAATGGTCATTCATAAAATACATACCACTGCACAAAACTCCTTCAAATATTGAAGAAAAACTTTTACTGGGTGGACTGAAGACAAATAAACATTTTCCATTGTACCATTTTTAACGTGAGAGCTGAATAAGAGAAACCAAGAGCTCCCAGATTTATGTATTTGCTGAGTCAAACTCTTTTAGATAAATTAATTTTTTCTTATATTTTATGGAAAAATATGGATGAAATCATTCATTGGCAGCCATTGATATGCAAAACAATAGCACAGATTAGTCTTAATATGTAAATGATCATTGGTTAAATCCCAACCACAGCACTAAACTTCTGCACATATAGAAGAAAAAAGTACAACTGCAATTGATATGCCAAACAACTGTACAGATTAGTCTTAATACGTAAATGATTATTCCTAAATTACATACCACAGCTCAAAACTCTACTTATTGAAGAAAAACTTTTACTGGGTGGGCTGGAAACGTACAAACATTTTCCATTTTACCAATATGAACATGAGTACTGAAAAATAGAAACAAAGGACTCCCATATTTTTTATTTGCTTAGACAAAATAATTTTAGATAAATTAATTTTTTGCAATTATTTATTGAAAAATGTATATGAGTTCATTCATTCATTTATTCATTCATGAGGAGCAAGTGACATGCAAAACAACTGCACAAATTAGTCTTAATATTGTAATGACCATTGCTTAATTACACACCACTGCACTAACTTCTTCGCATGTAGAAAAAAAAGTACAACTGCAATTAATATGACAAACAACTGTACAGATTAGTCTTAATATGTAAATGATCATTCCTAAGCTACACACCACTGTTCCACTGTTACCATTTTGAACCTAAGAACTGGATAAATAGTCAAATTGAGATTCCTAATGAACAGCTGCCCTAATACTTAGAGAATTATTCACATTTCTTTCTTGTAGTATTGTTTTTAATGGGGCGAATGAGTTCTTCAGCAAGTCGATCTTCCCTCTGAGTAACCGAATCAAAATTTTAGTAGTCTGCCCATCTCTTGGCATTTGTAATCTGTTTTGACAATTGTGACATTCGTTTAGTCAAACAATTCAGCTGTCACAAATTTCTGTAAAAGAAGACGTTGTTTAGATTGTTTATGATGCGTATATCGTAGATTGTACATGACTGTATATTCTGTACTGTGTATTACTGTACTTTTTGTTCTCTCAACCTACGTCAATTATTAAACACACATTATAAAACTCACAATGATCTCTTGCCACTTAGTATATAACACGGACAAAGAACAATGCATGAACATTGACATTATTTACTACTTCAGTTACGGTTTTCTTTCAAATGTTCACACAAGGACATTACATAACCTTATTCAAACTCTAATGAATTTCGTAATAATTCTGGACATTGATGAAATCAGTAGTAGATCTCAGACGTCATCCTCTGGTGGCGCGCAGCTAAACTATAGGCATTGATGCACTCTTGAATCTGTGATGTAAGGCTAGGCGAAAAATGTCCAGAAAAGTAATTATTTTAAAAATATATTACTGTGTATGTTTGTAAATCATAGCCTATAGTACTCCAGGCCTTTAAAGGATGCTAGCACAAAAGTTTCATCGGCATTGGTTCAGTAGATTCAGAGATTACCGCGCTAGAAGACAACGCACTTCTGTCTTTATATATATATATATATATATATATATATATATATATATATATATATATATATATATATATCACACATACACACACACACAATTGCTGGAAATGTGCGTATTAAAGGCATGAGAGATATTTAAAAAACAAACAAACATTTGTGTAAATTTGAAAAAACAAAACAAAAGAATACAGCAAAAATAATTGTAGGTCATCTTAAAAGTGCATTTAGCACTATTTCGACGTAAAGTTTGAAGAAACGAGTCTGAAAAGAAAAAAGGCTGAAGAAACTATAGAATGGCACAGATTTTCTCGAAGTAATGTTTTCTAATTTCCTTGGTGAGGATTGACTTTACGGTGTTGCATCATCCGTTTGCCAGATTCCATCTATTGCCACTAAAAGTACATTTTTTAAAGATTTTCTCTACTTTTCAATTTCCTAACTGTAGAACCGAAATATTACTTTAAAAATATCAAAGAAGAGTAAATTCTCGTCCTAAATAGAAATTTTCATTGATAAATATGAAGTCGTTTTTAAGAAAATGGCGATTGAGCATTACTCTAAATGCGAAATTTGAAGTTTTTTTCACAGGAATCTATAGAGTTTTCGATAAACTTCATTTGAAGTCAATGGAAGCACTTCCACTCACAAAGGCAATAATGTATACAAATCGATGGAAATGTGCATATTAACGGCGTGAGAGATATTTCCAAAAAATTACATTTGTGAAATTTTTGAAAAAACAAAAGAATACACCAATATGAACTTTACATCACATTAAACAGTGTAGTTACCACTATTGATTGGAAAAATTTAAAGAAAAATTTGGAGCCATTTTTGAGAAAAAGCTTTTGAGCTTTTCTGAAAATGCGAAATTTTGAGCTCATTTTCTCAGAAAACTGTTGAGTTTTCGAGAAAATTTATATGATATTATTTAAAGCATATTTACTCATAAACATAATGACGTGAAGAAATTGCCTCGAATGTAAAAATTACCGACGTGAGAGATAAGTCAACAAAATTAAATTTTTGTCATTTTGTTGAGCTTTCCTTTTGCATGTAGTGGTAGTAGAGATTAGGGTGAGTTTCTATTTGTTAGCAATAGAGAAAAATCAAATCCGTTCGTTTACCGTTACAAATAAGTTTTCTGTAATTCGGCAACGAAAATATCTAGATTTTGAAATGTTAATCTCTCACTTTTTTAAATTTATTATTATTATTATTATTATTATTATTATTATTATTATTATTATTATTATTATTATTATTATTATTATTATTATTACTATTTTTCATATTTCAACTATTAATAGTTAAATCAAGGACCGAATACCGAAATAATAGCGGTAAAGGTATTTATACCGGTATACAAATACCTTTACCTCTATTATACCTTTATTCAAAATACCTTTAAAAATACCGGTATAAGACGTCAAATACCGGTATTTTTAGAGGTATTTTACCTTTATCCGACGTCTATACCGGTAAAATACCTCCATTTAAAGGTATTATACCGGTATTCTCTCATCAAAATACCGGTATTTTCATAAGAAAATACCGGTATTTCAGTAGAATCATACAGAGGTTTGGGGGAAATTTATTGTGATTTTTTCCGCTGAGATGGCTCACAGGAAACAACTATTTACACGGCAGAGTTTCTGACCGGGAGGTCCTAGGGTTCGAGTCCCGAGGGTGGCGGATTTTCGACACATATTCTAGCTAGGTCGAGTTCTGCCGTTGACTGGGAAGTCGAGTTCTGTGGTCAGACGGAGGGACCAGGCAACGGTCTTTCGCAGACATCAACACGAGCTCGTTCGCTGACCTTGGACCTCACGTCCGGGCGCAGAGCTTGGCGACACGTGATAGAGTGTTGAAAATTTATCCGTATAAATCTTGCCCTTTCTAGTAGCGATAAAAAATGGAGAAACGTGTCTTCTTATCCATAAATAAGTCTTCCCACGCATACCAAACTTCCTTCTTGCACGACTGTGTTTATCACTAAATACGATTATTTGCTTAAATTTGATCGTATCACATTCCCGAAAACAATTTTGTCAGTTGGCCCAGTTTCCTTATTCTGCACCATAATTAATAATTATATATATATATATATATATATAATTATATTATATATATAACTAAAACAATATTAAAAATTGACATTAAACGCTAATAGACATCAACTGTTCTTAGGGAGGAAACAGAAGCGTTACGTTTAATTCAAAATTAATGATTGAAGCATGTTTAATTTACATCCATGTATTATTTAAGAAATTTCATTAAGAAAAAATATTAATAGTACTATATTATATTAATTAATTTTAATAAATATTTTAAAATATTAATACTAATTAAATTTTAAATGTTTGCATTAAATTTGTGTAAATTAATTTATTATTTTGTTTGTTAATTTATAAATTTATTTAAATTAAATGTTAATTTTAATTAAAAAGTAAAAATGTTAATATTAATAAACTCTTTTTTATTAATTAATGATGTTAGTATATATTTCTTATTATTAAGGAAAAACACTCTTCTCAAAGTGGGCTCCTCCAGATGCATTTTACAATGTAAACTACCCGCGTAGAAGGGAACCCTTGCACAATGTAATGTTAATAGCTAATAATAATAGTAATAATAATAATAATTAATAATAATAATAATAATAATAACATAATAATTTATTTTTATTACAAATTTTCTCAATATTTGCAGTTAATGTCAAAATATATTAAACCCTTAATATAAACTAGGAAAATAACATTTTATTTTAGACCTATTTATTAATGTATAATTAAGATTTAATTGTGAAATGAAGTAAAAGGAAATCATTTTTTAACAATAACAAAACTGGGCCTGAAAGCCTGAGCGTTCGTGATTATCTCAAGGTGTCAACGCTTCCTCAGTTCGCCGAAGGAGTGGTCGGGGAGGGAAGAAACGGTCGGCCTACGGCCGGCGCATACGTTGACAGCCTCTCCATGTGCGAAATACAAAGACAGGCTTAGGTCATCTCTCAGGTCAGATGGGAGATAGCTCGATAAAGGACTCTAAGAAAAGGTTCTCTTCAATGGAATCAATAATTATTATTTCATATTTCAACTTTTCCGAAGTTAAAATTAAGGGAGGTTTTTTTAATACATACAACGTATGCAAAACGTAAACGCCCGAACACAAAGCATTTACAATAATAAGAATAGAATTTAATTCAGTTGTTTATATATATATATATATATATATATATATATATATATATAATTTAAACAATAAATAACAATTATGAAATGATATTAGATTAATAAACATTTTGTGAGATATTATTAACTAAAGTAACCTATTTTTTCAACATGTATGGATGGTAAGCTATATTTCTTCATTGAAAATACCGGTATAATACCGGTATAACCTTTATGGACGTCCATACCGGTATAGACGTCCTATAGAGGTATTTTACCGGTATAAAAGAAGAAAGGTATTTGAAAAGGTATGGAAAAATACCGGTATTATACCGGTATTTTTTACCGGTATTCAATACCTTTTCGGTCCCTGAGTTAAATAGTTGGGAAGGGATTCGGAAACTCAAGAAAGCGTGCGCGGATGATTTTCCCCCCATACGTCACATACAGTTTTTGACTAAATAAATAAATAAAGTAAATAAATAGAATATCCATCACTTAGTAAAGGTATATTACATTTAGTTTAAAAAATATAGTAAAACAAGACAAGTTTTTCGCCCCTTTTTGTAAATTCGACAAATAGACAAAACTTCACTGAATTTATGAAAATTATCATTTGCATTCTTTTGTCCATTGTTTGGCCTCGTTTTCCCAGCCTGCTTCCACAAAACAAGGGAAAAAATATTTTTAGAAATTTCAAAATTTTGCCTAAAATATTTAAAATTCCAAATTTTGAGGTGCGCTTTCGTTTGTCCATCGTTTGGCCACCTTCAATCACGAATTAGATTATTTTTACCACGTGTCCTTTAACAGATACTGGCGAAAAACCTATTTCACGGCAACCAGAGCCCGAGAACTTGGCTCGAATCAAATTCAACAATGCAAATTTTTTCGCGTGTCATTATGAGGAACAGCTGTTCGATATATCACTTTGTAAGACAATGTGGTAAAGTCTTCAATGATGAGTTATGAAGTGGTAGGATGATGACAATGATGAAATATAAAAAAACGTCTTTCCTACGAGTAATTACCCTATGACTTTTTATAACAATTAAATTATTTTTGTAACTAGTTGTAGTACTTTTAGATTCATTTTTTTACTCTGAAATATATTATTTGTTTTGAAGATGCTATTACAATTCAATTTTATTAGTTCTACTTACTTTAAACTAAAGGAGGATATTAGAAACATCGATTTATTTCGTCAGTAAAATTTCGAAAAAACAATGTGCCACTTTGTGAAAATCAACTCTGTTGCGATATCGTGGCAAATACTCAGAGTCACGTGATTTCTTTGCTCGAACCATCATCCATTTTTTTGTTGCGTTGGGAAAGAGTTGGAGGCTGGCGAGCTAATTTACTCTGTTTCCATACGTCAGGTGTGAGCTATAGCAGCATGCGTGGTAGCAATGAGAAAGGTCCATAACGTTAGCATAACAAATATTTCAAAATGAAATTGAAATTAAACTCAAAATTTGTCGCCCTTTTATGCTAATTTGTTACCCCCAAAAAATTGTCGTTCTACATCTGTTTCCTCTCTATTGATTCTGCTGACCATGCGAAAAACCAACACTAACTCGGACAACAAATAAGTGACAATTTTCTATTATGTTATTTTTTGTTCACCTTTGAAATTTATGATTTTCTTCTAATCGTTGCTTTTCCTGGCAAAATTTGGCTCGAATCTGGCAAAATTTGGCAAAATTTCGCATTTCCGGTATTAGTTGAAAAGGAACAAAATTTCTTTTTTGTGAACTCTTGAGCAACGAAAAAGCGACAAATTCTCAAATAATTTTTTTAAATTTATCTCTGTAATTTCTTTGTTTTCTTGTCATTGCAGTGCTAACTTGATGTCAAATTAGCCGAATCTTTAATAGCAGGGTCAAATGAAGAGCGACAAATTTCATTTTTGCGGAATAACTTTGCAACAAAAAAGCTACAAATTTTGAGTCTAATTTCAATATTATCTTAAAACTTTGTTACGCTAACTTTACGGACCTAGAAAATCCTACTATAGAGAGACGGACACACCTTTCTTACAATTTATGGTATTTCCGAACTAATCTGTTGGCTGCAGGGCAAAGTTATCGAATTGATTATGGTTTCCCGATAGATTTTTTTCATTCTCTTTAATCATTTCATTTCTTTTATTTCTTTCAGATCATAGTCTTCTTAAAAATATTATTACCGCTATTTATCGTTATTGTTAAAAATAGCTTATTTTTATTGTTATAAATACATAACTAGTTAAATAAAATACAATTAAATTGTTGATAACTTTTTCTGAAACTGAAAATCAGCTTCTGGTACCTTGCCTAAACCCTATTACGTTTTCATTTCAACGACCTTAAAAATTGTATCCCATCTGCACAGAAATAAATTTCAACTAATTGTGCTAAAACATCACGCACTTTCCCGCTTGTATTTTCACGGAAAATTACACAAAAATTACTCAAATTTTCGAAAATTGTACATGACTATTTCAAAATATATCTTTAAAGAACATATTTCACTAACGAAAAAATCTCTGTTTAGTATTTTACAACAAAAAAATTAATAAAAAACGATGGAGCCATTTTTTTGAAAATTTGGAAAATGTCCCAGGGGCTTCCTGTAAAGAACCCCCTACATTAAAATATAGGTTTGAAAATCAAGGAGGTACGACATCAGCCAAATCGTTTGGGGAATATCTTTTTTGGAAAAAATCGGCTAAACTGTTTAGCCGACAGTTAAAACCGTACCAAGGACCCACAGATCGTGAAATCTCACTATATAACGTCTTAGAGGAAGTAATGTACTACACATAAGAACAGGGTTTGTCCACGTTTTTCGTTTAGGGCCACACAATACGAGTTATTGTACAGAAAATCCCCGTTTTTTTTTTGTCGCAGCATTACATGACTTTCTTTATACTAAGTATTTTACTGTGTATGGTTTAATTGGTACGTACTCTCCGTGTAGTACGTACCCGGGAAAATAATATACGGTAAAAGTATTATATTTACAATCATAATATCCCCGTTTCATCATTGTTGGCAAAGTAGTGTTTCAAATTAACAAAACTTCATTTAAATATGTTTTTCTATCTCATAAAACTATCTCATAAATATCTACAAATTATGTTCTAATTCTGTATCAACATAAATAATTTTGTACTCGATTATAAACAATAAAAAAACGGCTTTAAAAACCTTTAGGCGTACATTTCATATTTTTTAAAAACCCATTTAAAATCAGATCTCTGAGTTGAAATTTCTACTATCGTTTGGTACTCCAGTAGTCTTTCTCGTATAAAAATTTCAAACTTTTATCTGGTCCCCCAACAGAGATATTAAAGTCTAAAAACAGGAAATATTGCGTCCAGCTTCAATGAAACGTGTCCGCCATGACACTTCCCTACGTCATTAAGTCAAAATTAACTCTCCCATAATTATCAACTAATTCTGAACCACCATTAATAATTTTGTACTCGGGTATAAACAATTAAAAAGCCGGTTTCAAAACGTACTTTTCGCGTATATTTACGAATTATTATGAACACATTTTTAATGAGATCTCAAAGTTGAATTTTATACTATAGTTTGGTACGCCAGTGATCTTTCTTGGGTACTAATTTCAAAATTTTATCTGGTCGGTTACCGGAGATATTAAAGGCAAAATTACGGGAAATATTGCGTGCAGCTTCAATGAACAGTGTCCGCAATGACACTTCCCTACGTCATAAATTCAAAATTAACACTCTCATAATTATCTACTAATTATGTACTACAATAAATAATTTTGTACTCGATTATAAACAATTAAAAACCGGTTTCAAAAATATACTTTTAGCATATATTTATGATTTCATTAAATCCGATTTCTAATCCAATGTCAATGTTGAAATTTCTACTATGGTTTGGTACTTTAGTGATTGATTCTGTGTAATAATTTCAAACTAGTGAGAACCCGTCAAAATTTGACGGTGTGATCTGAGATAAATGTAAAATACTGTGCCCAGATTAATGTTCACAATATGTTGCATTGTTTGAATCTTCAGGGTATAACGAAAATATTCTGTGAAGAGGAGTTCCCAAAATTTTGAACACGTAAAGCCTATGACCAGGTGGCAATGCAATATCAGCACCAAATTACACAAAAGAAAGAGCTCTATTATACTGATGGATATTATTTCTAAAGTTTTTTGATGTCTCATAATCTGCTAGAAACAACTGTTTGATTTCTTCTGGCATATTGCTCGAAGGTAAACTTATTTTCCCATTTTAGCAACACAGAGTAAACTCGTTTACAGAATTTCTCTCACATGGGAAGTACAAAGTAGAACAAAACTGACATTTCATAGACAATGACCCAACAGAAAACGAAATGACCTCACTATCACGACACATACGCTTTCTCTTGCCCGTAGTCAATGTACTACGTTTGCGTCTTTTGGGGCGCGTGGGCAACGATTCGGAATTCTACATAACCTGTGAACAACTTAACTACTTCAGTACAACCGAACAAAACTCACTGTCCAAATGTTCTCTACAAAATACACTACAAAAGCAAATATATGCAAACTGTCATCACCACAATGCAATTATTACACTGAAACAAAACCTTGACGAATTGTGAACAAATCCCAACAATCAAAACAAAACATCAAGCAGCGCCACCATCAAGCGGCGGGGACTCACATCTATCGACTCATGTATATCAATTTTAAAACAGCCACCCTTTGGGAGAAAACAATTGACTATTGATAAGCGTACTATTAAAGAATTATTTAATTAATTAATTTACACCGTAAATGTGGGTGAATCAACACAAACAATATCTGATAACACATCTAGGGATCACATTCTTTCATTTAAAGGTAAAAATACTACAATCGGTTCAGTAGAAGCTCTAAACGAAGCTATGGCAGGATACCTTAATTTTTTTAAATATATAGATTTTTATCTTGTCTCGCAACAGAGACATTAAAGTCCAAAAACGGGAAATACTGTGTGCAGCTTAAAAGATAAGAGATCGCCAAGACACTTTCCTTTGACAGAAACTAAAAATCAACTTTCTAATACTTATGTAGAAATTATGTACTAATTTTGTATCACAATAAATCATTTTGTGCTCGATTATAAACAATTAAAAGTGGTTTTAATTGTGCACGTTTCGTGTACATCTTCAATTTAATAAAACACATTTGTAATCAGACCGCAATGTTGAAATTTTACTAAGGTTTGGAACTAGAGTGATCTATTCCGTGGAATAATTTGAAAATTTTATCTCGTCCCCCAACAGAGATATTAAAGTATAAAATGGGGAAATGTTGCGTGCAGCTTAAATTAAAAGTGTCCTTTTTTTAGCATCATGTTGTTCCTTTGTTAAAATAACTTACTATAATTTACAAAAACATATGGAGGAATACAAGTACTGAATCTACTTATTACATTTGTCGCATATTCTGGTTACTAAAGGATGTTTATTACAGACATTTTGTGTATATTTACCATGCACAACCTTTGGCGTTTTACTAAGTTTTGGAGTACATATGTAACACCTTTTCTTTTTTGCTGATTCCATACAATAATTGGAGATGCTTTGGGTGTCCTCATGAGTTATATTCAGTATTGAGTGAAGAATTATTGTATGGAGTTATTGCTTTGACTTTATATTGCTGGCACAATAAGTTCTGACTAGTTTGTAATAAATTTGTGGCGCCTAGTTTTTTTCTAGGTTATTTTCCATTCAGGATGCTTTTCTGAAATAAGCACAAATGCTGAAATACCTACTGATGGGTCTTAATTACATCCTTTGTCCGGAGGACAAATGTTGGGTTGGAATTGATGATTTGCTTCTCCGGCAGCTCATCAAAATAGATGTACGAAAATTTAGACTAAATAATTTGAATGAAATTATCATGCAGGAAGGAATAATATGAGTGGTTGTAAATAAAGTATGATATACACTTTGAAGATGTTTAATGAACAAAGTTTATTGAACAATCCCCCTTCCTTATCATGTTTATGTTCTCTTTTCACTGGTCATACTGACGACGCTAAACGATTTTTCCACCCCGAAGTTATAAATAAACCTCCACCCACATTCTTTTGCGCCTTAAACTCCAATCTCTGGTAATACAACATCCCCTCACCTCTAGAATTTACACTACACTGCCCAAAGTCATGTTTCTCCACTAACTCCACCTCCATTTCCCACTTCATAATCGACGGCACAGGCCAAATACAAATCCTTAAAAATTAATCAAATGCTACCGATGAGAAGGCAAAATCATTAGAACAATCCAACTACTTCATTAAGATTATCTTGGCTGTCCGGGTGACGCCGCGTTGAAAGCTGTATTGCCGACGTTTCGATCCTCTTTTTCGAGGTCTTCTTCAGGGTTTGACTGCGCCAGGGTGGTCTGCGCTCGGGTTTATATTTGGGTGGGGACCAAGTACGATTGACTAAAACAGTTGGCCATTTGTAGCTGGAGGGCTGCCCGTCAACCACTTATACTTGGTCTCCACCCAAATATTAACCCGAGCGCAGACCATCCAGGCGCAGACCAGCCCTGAAGAAGATCTCAAAAAAGTTGATGGAAACGTCGGCAATACAGCCTTCAACGCGCCGTCACTCGGACAGCCAAGATAATATTCATGATTCTGGCCGCGGAAGTCTACGACTTCACTCAATTACATCATAGTCTCAGAGAGTCACCAATATCTTGATCTAATCGTCACTGCAGAAGTAAACATATGGAATCTAATTTTGGAATCTATTTATGTAACTTAACAATTTAAATGCAAAACATTACATTGTAATGTGGTTACTAATAACCTCATAAAATGTGACAAAATAAGTTAGATAAAGGCACATTGACATGCAGTAAAATACTTCTAGTACGGCAGCAATACTTCTCTTCGTGTGTTTGCATGTTCTGGGCGCCAAAAAGAAAATGGTATAAACGAACTGACTTCATGTGGACTCGGTTCGCTTCAGGTTCTTATTATGCGATATTCTATGACTTAATCTTGTGCCCTGAGATAAATTACGTAAAGTGGTAAAACTTTTGTATTTGTTTGTAATATCTTGCAGGTTTTTGATAAGTCGTTCATTTCGAGCCATAAGCCATTTGGTTGCTGACCAATGGCTCCATAATGTCCAACAAATGTTTCACGGAAATCTTCTGTACCTCCAGAATTCATATAGTCTACTACGGCTACAAGAGTAAATGTAGCTGTTATCCCGGAGATAATTAAGTTTTCTTCGATATCGCCAATTGTAATTTGCTTTAATTGGCGTATACATCAAAGAAAAGAAATGATCCTGTAAAAAAAATATTAATATTGTTTATAATATGAATACACTTTGTGATGCATTTTGTTCGTATTCACTTTATGAAATCTTACCTAACATTTCTATCTCCGTTCTGCAGACATTTCCACACTTTTCACATAGTTTTTCAGCCATTGATGTTTGAATTTTGACTTTTTATTTGAGAAAACTAAACTACCTAAATATTTAAGAAAACTTTCACAAGTATATGCAATATAAAAAATTACATTGAAATCTTCAAAAAGGTTCACAAATTGCCTGCCCTCACTTGTCAAGCAATCCTTCACTTGCCTGATTTGTCAAAAACACCGTAAATGTACGCGGAAAGTACATAATTAAAGCACATTTTTAAATGTTTATAGTCGAGCACGAAATTATTTATTGTCGTACAACTTTAGTACATAATTAGTAGATAATTATGGGCTAGTTGATTTTGAGTGTCTGACAAAGACAAGTACCATAGCGGGCATTTTTCTTTCAAGCGGCATGCAATACTTACCGAATTTAGACTTTAATATCTCTGTTAGGGGACGAGATAAAAGTTTGAAATTATTAGACGGGAATAACTACTAAAGTACTAAACTATAGTTGAAATTTCAACTTTGAGATCTGATTTGAAATGGGTTTTAAAAAAATCTTAAATGCACGCCCAAAGGTTATCGAAACCGGTTTTTTAATTGTTTATAATCGAGTACAAAATTATTTATTGTGATATAGAATTAGAACATAATTTGTAGATATTTATGACGTCAAGCTGGCACCCCCACTTTTGAAGGCAGTTTTGTTTATAGTTTAGTAGAAATTTTTTTATTTTGGTACAAAATTAGTACATAATTAGTACAAAATTATAGGCTAGTTGTTTTTGAATTTCCATAAAGTGGGGGTGCCACCTTGACGGAGGTCCCACGGGGTTCCAAGGGTCGGGTGACGCAACGGTGTGAAGCGGGAAGGGGAGAAGGAGTTTTCCGAAATTTCACTTTACGCCGCTCCTTTTCATCCGATTGCATGATTGACACGGCGTTGGATTCATTCGCGCTATAAGCCCATATTTTGTAATTTCTTCCCAGAACTATGAGAAAAAAAATTTTGGAAATCGTTTTTGAAAAAACGGCTTCGTAGCGTAAATTCTATTTTAAAAAGGAGTCCAATACCGTTTGCAGATCAAAAATTGGAGCATTTATTCAGACGTTATCGGTCAAGTAAATTTTGCTTATTTTGGTGCTGCCACGTGGAGGCGACAAATTGAACTAGTGTCGGTACATTTAGCCTTAAACAATCTTCACATTATCCAAGAACAAAATTTAATAAAAAAAGATAGGGCCAGTATTATCGAAAACGTCCAAGGGCTTCATATAAAGTACCCCCAAAAATTAAAATATCGGTTTTAAATTCAAGGGGCCACGACATCGGCCAGATACATTGGGGAATATTCATTTTGGAGAAAGTCGGCTGAACGGTTTAGCCGCTAGCGTTGTTCTCAGAGAGACGGACGGACGGACAGACAAGACAGACGTTTTGCCGTCAATCGATTTTTCTATGTCAATGACCCACAAAACATGGATTCTGGCTACACAACGTGTTAAAGGATTTTTTTCTAAATTTAGGAACTGGATGTATCCTATTTTTCGTAACCAGAGCTTGGCAATTAGGTTTTTTCTGCCGAAAATTCCCCGCCTTTTCCCGCAGTATTACATAATTTTCTCTTAAGAAGTGTTACCACCTTAAGGTAAGAAAGTAAAAATTGCCTATATTTCCCGCCAATTTACATGAAAATTACTCATATTTTCGGAAAATTGAACATTACTTTATTTCAAGAACAGTCTTTGGAACAGGTGGCCAGCACAGAAACAGGGGATATCCCGATGCATGGAGTGAGAAGTCAAATTAGGGGACTCACCGACTATGTGACAGAGGCAGACCAATTACATGTAGAATGACGCAACGTGACCGAATCAGAAGACAGCGGACAGAGAGACTGGAGAGATGAGAGTTAGACGTGGAAGAGGACGGTCTCAGGACGGTCGATAATGAGACGCAACCTGACGGCCCGGAGAAGTGACTTTGAGTTCCGCGCGGGTATAAAATCTACGCGACATTAATAATAATAATAATAATAATAATAATAATAATAATAATAATAATAATAATAATAATAATAATAATAATAATAAAATTGTCTTTATTTGTGGCGAGGCTCAGGCCTTAAGGCCTGCTCTTCCGCCTAACCACTTTAATTAATTTACAATTTTAAAAATTACAGTTGAGGCGTTCGGATGTAATTAATATTAACTGACTTTTAATGCATTCGGATGTAATTAATATTAACTGACGTGTCGCAGAAGAAGAAAAAAATCAATTTGTGACTACCAACTACATTAATTTATCAGTATGAGCCAAATGAATTTATTGTCATTTTTTGTTCATTCTTGAAATTTTGCAAAATGGAAAGACATGATGTAAGGAACATTCTTAAAAAATGTATAATAAAATAGCTCCCACTTATTCCACTTAGAATCGATAATTCAAAATTCGCCCGAAATGTCAGTTGTCATTACCCGGCAGCCTCAATTGTGAACAATAAACGAAAACAAAAAAGGGAGGTTATTTTACATTTACGTCTGGGATGCAATACTAGGGACCATCCCGGCATACGCCTTAAGCGATTGAGTAAACCCAGAAAAAACCTCAATCAGGATGGCGGCTTAAGGCCGAAATGTTGAGAGGAAGAAATATCAGGGCTGAGAGTGAAAAACAAAAGAAAAGGGGAAGAGAAGAAAATGGAGGTGGACAAGAGGAGATAATAAAGAAATGACAATGAAAAGGATACGGGGGATCAGAAGGGAAAATATAGTACTTATAATTTTACAATTACATAACAACAGGTAGTGCTTGATGACATATACAATACATAATCTCAATCAAAAACATGGAAAATTACATTAATCATTAAGTAAAGGCACTTACGAAAGGATATCTTGCAGTATAAAATACAGAAAGTGACAATAAAGTAATAGTGTGACTACTGATTTTCTTTGTAACAATAATAGTAATAAAATATATAAATAATAATAAAAGTGACAAACATCATAATTTCAGAAACATTTGTAAGCTGTAGTTTTACATAATATTTTCTTATTTTACATTTAGAAATCTATTACATTATAGTAACAAAGTTGTATTTTAGATATAGCTATGTAATTTCTCTAATTTTAAACATTGTATCAGCAGTAATAGGATTAGCTTTTACTGTATCCTGAAGTAGGAAAGGAGAAAGATGGCCAGGAGGAAAGGAGTGGGAAGAAATACTTTCGAAAATATGACTTAAAAAAATCTAACATGGAGGATGATATGTAATAAAGGGATCATGGTCATTGTTTCAGAAAATAATTAAGATAAAATTGCGGATAGAACAGAGAGCGTGTGTAAACTACATTTCATTGTTTTTTATCCAGAGACCAAGTTGAGTTTTGAATTTTCTAAAGTTGCTAATTCTCTTAAGATGTGTAGGTAGTGAGTTCCAGTTTCGAATTACTGTGACAGTGTAAGATTTACTGTATGACACAGTGTTGTGTCGAGGTACGCACAGCAATAATGCCGAACGCGATCGCTCTAGTGTTAGCATTTTGAAGTTCTTAGACATGTGTGTTTGAAGGCCGTTGTACAAGATTTTATGGAGAAGCAAGAGGGCTATGCAATATTCTTCTTTTTTCAATGGAGCTAATTTTTGTCTGTCTGTAGTACGCAGATACGTGATCGTACTTACGAAGATCGAATATGAAACGAATGCATGCGTTTTGTGCTGTTTGCAACTTCCGTTGTTGCTTGGTTTTTAAGTCAATGAGCAAGAAATCACAGTAATCGAAATGGGGCATAATTAGTGAAGTAATCAGGCTCATACGTGTGTTTATAGGAAGTAGTTCTCGTACGCGTTTTAGGGAGTGGAGGTCTCTGAAGACTTTTTGACAAATCTTACTTACATGCGTGGTCCAGCTGAGAGTGCTGTCCAAATGCATTCCTAGGTTCTTTGCGCCGTTACACCAGGGTAGAGGGGAGCCATTTATACTAATGGACGGAAGGGTTTTCTCTAATTTGTTGATGGCGTTGCGGGAGCCTATCAGTAAGCTTTGGGACTTATTTGGGTTTAATAAAAGTCCTAGGGCTGCGGTCCATTTATTGAGAGCATTTAGGTCCTCATTTATTTTCTGAACTAAAGAGTTAAGCTCCGACGGATGTCCGCTGACATATAGTTGAAGGTCATCTGCGTACATTTTATAGCGACAGTATTTAAGACATTGTCCTACGTCGTTTACGTAAATTAAGAATGCTAAGGGTCCTAGAACTGTTCCCTGTGCAATACCCCGGGCGGTTCTAATGGCACTGGATCGGTTTTCACCTGATACTACGACTTGTTGACGACCTGAAAGATATTGTGAGAACCACCGTATCGTGGGTTTAGCGAAGCCCAATGCTTTCATTTTCTCTAGCAGGATATCATGATCGACCGAGTCAAATGCTTTACTGAAATCTAAGAGAATAAGTATTGTTAATTTACCGTTGTCAATGGCGATTCTGGCCTCTTCAATTAAGCTTAAAAGCACAGTTCCTATACTTCTGCCTGATCGGAAACCATGTTGATGTTCACTTAAGAGATTTTTGCTGTCTAAATAGTTCGTAATTTGATGTCGTGCAATTTTTTCTAATACTTTAGAAATTAAGGAGGATTTGTTGATTTAGGAAGAGGATGGACAAGTGCAGTTTTTCAAGGGGTCGGATAAGTTCCACTTATGAGAGAAAAATTTTTTATATCTGTTACAATGGGATATATTATTTCGGCACAAAGTTTCAGTAATTTGGCATTAATATTGTCTACTCCAGAGGCGCTTGATTTTAGACTCTGAATAGTTTTAAGGACGTCAATATGATTTGTACACGCGAAGAAAAGTTCTTCTGGAGTATTTCTAGAATGGAACTGTAAGTTTGATAGAGTCATGTTTTTTAACGAACTTTCGAAATGGGGAGTCATATTAGTGAAACGTTGGTTTAGGGAGTCTAGAGGTATATCAATTTGAAGCGGTGCTCGTGATCTGCCTATGCCAAGAGTGCGTAGAGATTTCCATACTTGTTTTGAGTCGCCATTTGTGCCCAAAACTTTGTGGTAATATTTACATTTCGCGTTTATCAATTTTTGTGTAACAAAATTTCTTAATTTTTTGTATTTAATTCTGTCGTTTTCGCATTTTGAATTTCGAAAAATTTTGAAGGCAGCGTCCCTTTGTTTCATTAAGCAACGTATTTCCTCTGTTATCCAAGGTGCCGGCAGACGTGTTGCACGAGCTTTCCTTACGGATATGTGTCGATTAATCAGTTCCGTCAATTGATCAGTAAAAGTATTTACTTTTCTAACGAACTTTCTTGAGAGACGAGATGCCAGGGCATAGACATACCGTCAGAGAGAAATAATTCAAGATTGAATTCAAGATAATTCAAGAAGAACATATCCGAAGGCTCGAAGAGGTCGTTCAAAACTCAGACGGTTGGACAACAATAGGCAACACCGCAGAAACTTTCAACCGTCCATCCGCGAAAGCAAAAACACAATCATCACAACCAATCATGACTCAAAACAGATTTGCTGTGTTAGATTATGACAATGATTTTCCATGCCTTCCCAATCCACACTACCCCCTCCCATCATCGACACGTCCACCCACAAACCGACGCAAACAGGCTAGCAAGCGCAAAGAAACAAAGACACGTAGAGTTGCGCAACCTGGCCCACAAGTGAACAAGGACATTCCTACTGAGCCCACGAAAAAGGTACTAATTTTAGCAGATAGCCATGGGCGACAAATCTCCTCCCTGCTCAGTGGGAAACTCCCATCCAATTTCTCTGTCATGTGTGTGTTTAAACCTAACGGGAGGTTTGCCGACGTGATCAGTGAATTGGACACCCACACAAAAACTCTCACCAAACGGGATACAGTCATCATCATAGGAGGGCAGAATGACATCAATTTGGGTGGTCACTTTACACCTGAGCAACATGTTGACAAACTACAACGTGCCGCCCAAAACAACATTGTAATCTCGACTCTGCCCTTCTGGTACAACAAACCAACACTGTGCAAAGAAATTAGACACGCAAACAACAAATTAAAACTGCATCTGAGAGGCACACATGTTAAATTATTTGAGCTTAACTTTCTCTCAGAAAAACACTTCACCCGGCATGGTCTTCACTTGAACCTTGTCGGAAAACATGCACTCGGTAGCGAACTTGCCAAACACATCCTTACACCTCAGCAGTATCCTATCCAAGATTCATCCCCACCTACATCTCCTAGTTCTCTTCCATCCTCCGGAACCCCTTTGGACCCAATTACCTTATCCCCTGAACCTAATCCTTGTACTACCTCTCCCATTATTCATTCCCCTACATCTGTAACCCCTCCTTCCTCACCTCCTAACACTGCTGGGACACGATACTTCCTTCGACCACGCACTCGAGGTAAAAATGAGATAAATAAATAGCAACTAGAGTCAGATGCAGCAGAAAAGTATCCGTGTAGGTACATGAAAAATATTCAAATAATGCATCATAATGTGCAATCTCTTTCAAATAAAATTGAATTTATCGAGGCAGCATTAGAGTGTGATCTCAGTCAAATAGATGTTCTTTGCTTTACAGAACATTGGTTATCTCATAATGATCTAAACACACTCCAAATTCCTAGTTTTTACCTTGCAGGATCTTATTGTAGAGCCAGGGAATCAAATAAAGGCCCTGCTTACGGAGGTTCGTGTATTTATGTAAGAAATAATATTGATTCTACCTTCTTGTCAGAATTCAATTTATATGCAGTTGAAAAAGTTTTTGAAATAACAGTTGTACATCTTACTACGCTCAAAATTATTTTACTTTGCATCTACAGACCTCCAACAAAGCAAGCTTTAGATTATTTCAATTTCGTAGAAAATCTAGAGATAACTCTGAACAAAATTAGTAATCTCTCTTTTAAATCCATTGTTGTATGTGGAGATTTCAATATTGATTTTCTGAGCGAATCCCACGAAAAAGAGCAGTTTCTCAATTTAATTCATTCTTTTAATTTAGATATTACAGTGAACGTACCTACACGGAATACTCTTAAATCACAAACAGCAATAGATCAAATTATAATTAACAAAACCACAACTAGATATGAAATAATAACGAATAATCTAGGTTACAGTGACCACGATGCACAAATTCTTACAATTACTAATAACATGAATACTGACACAATAAATAAAACACGCATGTGCAGAGCATTTACTACAGTTAACATAAAGTTATTTACGGACTACTTGCTGAAAGAATCATGGGAGGCAGTTTATAACGCTATTGACACAAATGAAAAATATAATTTATTTTTCTCAAAGCTTTCATTTCTCTTTAACGCATGCTTTCCTATTAAAAAGAGAAAATTAAACATTTCACGAAAAAGTAATACTTGGATCACAAAAGGAATTAGAACATCGTGTAAAAATAAACGTACTCTCTACTTTATTTCTAAACGTCATGACGTATCTCAAGATTTCCTTATCTACTTTAAAAAATACAAAACATTGTTACGAAAAGTCATAAGGCAGGCTAAAATCATGAAAAACGATCAGGATATTTTGAACTCAAATAATAAAACAAAAGCAATGTGGAATATAATAAACAATACTACCAAATCAACTAGAAAACCCGTAGAGAATGTTGTTTTAAAATATAACGATATAAATGTGAACGATCCGGCAACAGTGGCTAATCTCTTTAACCAATACTTTTCGAGAATTGCTGCCGATCTCACTAAGGGTCTTCAGGCACAAAATTCAAAAACAGACAGTTCACACAAAATTTTAGACACAATGTTTGTTTCCGAAACTTCTTCCTATGAAATTCTCAAAATAATCGGTAAACTAAAAAATAAATATTCGTCCGGTTTAGATGAATTCCCAGATTCTTTGTTAAAGACTTGTGCGTATGCCATTATACACCCGTTAACTCACATATTTAATGCATCTTTATGCACTGGAACGTTTCCAGATATTTTCAAAACAGCTAAAATTAAGCCGCTTTTCAAAAAAGGCAACAAAAATGAAATTCAAAATTATCGGCCCATTTCTCTTCTATCAGTTTTTTCAAAAATATTAGAGCGACTTTTTTACGTACGAATGGAAACCTTTCTCACTAAACACGACGCGCTTTCAGATTGCCAACATGGATTTAGAAAATCAAAATCAACGGAAACAGCTATATTTTCTTTTCTTAAAGATGTCGCCTCATCATTAGATCAAAACGAGGCACCTATTGGATTATTTTTAGATCTCTCAAAAGCTTTTGACATCATTGATCATGACATTTTACTTTCAAAATTACCTTCATATGGAATCCGTGGTATTGCTCTAGATTGGTTATGTTCGTACCTTAAACAACGATCTCAGAAAGTTGAAATACCTTACTGGATTGATGGAACATTACGTACGCACCTTTCCGACTCTTTGCCCGTTGCATGTGGAGTTCCTCAAAGATCGATTTTAGGCCCTATTCTGTTCCTACTTTACGTAAACGATATGCCCTCGACGATTCGAAACGGAAGAACGGTTCTCTTTGCGGATGATACGAACATCCTTTGCAATAAAGAAACCGTAAATAGTACAATATCAGATGTTTCAAATTGGTTCCGAAATAACAAATTAATAGTAAATGAAAAGAAAACGGTTTTAATGCAGTTTTCCATTTCAAATAAACAATTCTGTACTCCATTGAAAATGAACGGTGTACCATTGACTGATGTTAAGGCAACAAAATTTTTAGGTCTCTCAATTCAGTCAAACCTTAAATGGAACGTCCATTTAAATGAATTGAACACAAAATTAAGTTCATTATGCTACGCGTTCAGAACTCTTGCAAATTCAGTCAGCCTTCATACTACTCGTTGTGTATATTTCGCGAGTGTTCATTCCCGCCTGAGATATGGCATAATATTCTGGGGAAATACATCTTATAGCTCCCAGACTTTTCGTTACAAAGCAATTGTACGATAATAGCGAATCCACACGTGATTCATGTAAGCTCTCTTCGTGTCTAGGAATTCTACCATTACCGTGTCTTTTTATTTACGAATAAGTGGTTTTTGTAAAAAATGACTTGCTTAAGGGCGGGAATATATTTTCAGAAAATGCCGAAGTCTATTACTATAACACTCGACGTAGAAATCATATTCATCAGGTGACGGTATCAACAGCTCATTACAAAAAATTCACATACAATACATGTACATTATTTTACAACACTTTGCCAGATGACATTAAACGATTAAATTCAATAGAAAAGTTTAAATCCCAAGTAAAATCGTTTCTGCTGCATAACTGTTTCTATACAATTAGAGACTATACTGAGCATCACAAGAAAAGTAACATTAATTTTATCAATGATACATAATGCATTAATTACCATTTGAACTGTATAAATGAGTA